>JASSRZ010031709.1:0-13974 GCA_032164315.1 Malacoctenus gilli | reverse complement strand
CCCCCCCCCCCCCCCCCCCCCCCCCCCCCCCCCCCCCCCCCCCCCCCTCCCAGCGGAGCGAGGTTGGGCGTGCTCACCCGGATCTCCTCAGCTCGCCGCCGCAGGACCGTCATGGCTTCCGGTTTCTGCGTGACGGTGATGGCGGGAACGCCTGGCTGAAGACAGAAGCCGAAATGTAACATGGCCACCAGCAGCGTGACGTGTCACACGCTGATGATGTCACCGAAGCTGTGAGAACGGACTGGTTATCAGCCTACAGTAGTCTGATTGTTGCCAGTAATCTGATTGGAGGCACAGTAAGAGGAGGGACGTTGGACCTTGAAGATGCCGGCCTTCTGCCAGGCGATGTCCTCCAGAGTGTCCCCCAGCAGACCGCAGTGATCCAGGCCCAGAGACGTCACGCCGCTCACCCACGGCGCCCTGCGCGCGGGGGGGGGGGGGCGCCGGCACACGTCAGCGTCCTGCCGCACAAGCAGGCGGCGCGGGAAGCTTCTCTGCGCGTTACCTGATGACGTTCGTGCAGTCGTACTGGCCTCCGATGCCGACCTCCACCACGGCCACGTCCACCTGGGCACGCACACACCTGGTTACACCAGCCTCGTTTGTGTGTGTGTGTCTGTCTCTGTGTGTTGTGTGAGACTCACGCGCTCCTGCAGGAAGACGTGGAAGGCGAGCAGCGTCAGGAACTGGAAGTAAAACGGCATGGCGCCTCCGTGGCCGTCCTTTGAAGTCAAAATAATCAAATCGTTCCCAGAAACGTCGGTAAATCGTGAAAAAACAGACCCGACGAGTCAGGATCAGCTCGGCTGGTCCTGATTATTTATCGGATTGAGTCCCGTCCATCGTCTGTCCCACCTTGGTGTCCTCCAAGCGATCGTACGTCTCCCAGAAGTACTTGGTGAAGAGCTCGCTGCTGATTGGACGCCCGTCGATGCGGATCCTCTCGCGCACGTGGACCAGATGTGGCGAGCTGAGAGTGGAGGGCAAACCACGTGTTTGCGTTTCAGCTCGGTTTCGGAGAGACAAACATCATAAAAGTGAAAGATAATTAGGTTGAAAGCAGAGGAAGGAAACAGTTCGGTGGTCCGATCGCGTGTGTTTTTAGTTTGGATCAACGAAATTAAAGAATGAGAACTCCATGAGCGATCAGGCGCCAGCGGTTCGAGGTCAGACCGCACCGCAGCTCCTCACGGTGGCGCTGTGCTGCTCTGGGATCAGTTTATGAGCGACTGGGCGCGTCCATGAAAACAGGCTGCAGATAAGCTCCGGCGGCCTCTCGCAGGTCAGCCGGCTTCAAACGAACCTGCTTAATGATTGACAAGAACCTGCCAAACAAAGTCCAGACGCTTCGGCGTCTGATTCTGTCGCTGGACGCCTGAACGCACCACGCCTGCTGCAGCTTCACGGCTGCTTCTTATACTCAAACGACTGTGTTTTGGTGGTGAAACGTAAAAACGCGGCAGTGTTTAAAATCAGACTGAACCCGTTTCTTCTTTCTCAAACAGATTTGATCCGATTTATAAAGTCAAATCCGTTTGTTCCTCGTACGTGACGTCACTTCTCGTTGTTTTACACGAGGGTGTGGAACAGGAAGTGTTTTGCATGTTTGAATTGGATTCATTTAATTATTTGTCAGGTTATTTACTCGACTAAACATTTACAGACTGATTCGCTGGAGTGGTCGGATTGATTTCTCGTCACTCTGACCTGTAGAATCCGGTGCGAAGGCCGTGGTTCCTCAGGATGCGCTCGGCGAAGGCGCAGGTGGAGCCCTGCAGGGGGCGGCAGAGGGAGAGCAGCCGGTTGCTCCTCGGTCACAGAGCCGTCGGCCCGAGCGGGAGGGGGGGGTCTCTTACCTTTCCTTTGGTGCCCGTCACGTGGATGATGTTCAGCGAGTCCAGTTGGTCCACCTGGAGACACGACGGGGAACAAGAAACGGCAGAACGGGGAGATCAAATCATTCGGCGCCACTGGGGGTCGCCCCCTGGTGGTGGGGATACAAACAACAGCAACAACGTGGGACAGAAGGCGGGACTTTTAGCAACGGGACCAACGATGGAGTCCAAAAGAAAGCAAAAAGGCTTGTTTTATACAAAAGTAGAAAGACAGAGGAGGGGGCGGAGCCTCTCCCAGCTGACTCTCAGCGATTGGTGGACCAGACGCTCGCTGCTGACCGAAGCGAGCGGCGTGGTCGGCGTGTACGTACGGCGACGCCGGCGCGCTGCAGGAAGCCCTGCATGGCCTCCAGCTGCCGGCCGGGACTCTGCCGGCGCCCGCGCAGCCACTCGGGCGCCGCGGTGTTGCTCTGCAGGCCGTTCAGCACGCACACCGCCGCCTGCAAACGCACACAGGTGCACAGAAGAGCCCGGCGGCTGTTAAGTTAACCATTGACCGACGCCGCCGCCGATCGTGAAAAACAGGCGTTCGGCCACGCGGCGAGTCTCAGCGGGGACGCCGGCGACTCACCTGGAAGGTTTTGGTCCTGCTGGCGGCCGCACAGTGTCCCAGCACCATGGCAACGAGAAAGGGACCAGCGAGTGTCTCAGGCCGTCACGAGTCAACACGCGGCTCGACGCGACTCGACATAACGTGACCAGCGAACGTGAGGCCCAGCGACGGCGCCTCCATCAGAGATATCGATCAGCCCTCCCCCACACTCCGTGTGTGTGTGTGTGTGTGTGTGTGCGCGTGTGTGTGTGTGTTTGTGTGTGTGTGTGCGCAGACGCCTGGTAAACACACTGAGCCTGAGGAGACGCCTGCTGGCAGCCACTAACAACACCAATGATCCTTCAAAATAAAGTGAAACACCATAGAGTTACATCAGTACATTACTGCTCATTTTACACGAAATACACCGATAAAACTCGCGTTAAAAACAGAAGAAGTAAAGAAATACTCCTTAGAAAAGTAACTATACCGAAGTAATCTCACTACTTTGAGGCGGTGTCGAGAAGAACTAGTTAAAAGTCTCCATCATCTAGTTACAGTTAAGAGTTTCTATGTTGACTTTGCTTATAAAAACTCACTTTGAGCATCAGTTTTGCTTTAGCTCATCTTCGTGGGAGGAAGATGCTCTATTCACGTTTCTCTCCTGTCTGTTGTTTTTATCTGTGGTTGTTTTGCTCCTTTTTCGGCATCCTGAGCGCATTTCTGGCCTTTTATTTGTTCTCGTGATCGTTCTGTTTGCGGTTGTTCGGGACCTTCGTGCGTCCCGAAGGTGATTCCGTCTCTTTTTTCTTCTTCTTTCTCTCTTTTTGTGTCTGTTTGTGGTCGTTTCGTGCTCCTGTTGCGTTCCAGCCTCCGCGGTCGCTTTGTTTTGTCGTGCGTTGTTTGTATCTGCGGTCCTTTTTGTGTTCCTGCTGTTTTTCAGAGGTCGCTTTGCTTTGTTCCGGGATGTTTTTTCCCGCTGAGTGTTTCCGGATTTCCTCGGTCCAACGACGTCCTGCTCGTTCGCCGTCGGTCGCCTGCTTCCACGGTCACGTGAGCGCCGCTTCGCCGCCCGGACTCCCTCCAGCGTGTGTGTAGCGTGAAGCTCCGCCTCCAGTTGACGAACGGCGCCGAGAATTCCACGGCGCGCGTTGTAAATTCCAGCGCGGCTTCGTTCCTTTTAATAGAGTCTGAGAATGTGTTTGAAACTTCAGCGCCTGCGAGTGCAAACTGCTCATTTTCTGTCTCCTACATGCAAAACAGGTGAAGCTGCGCCACAGCCGCTGTCCTCACTGTTACTACTCACCAAACTCCTGTTGACTGGACTCATTTTGGCCTCCTTAAGTTGCTGCTTGTTTCACGTCGTCTGGTTTTACATTTCAACCAAAGAAGAAGAAACGATGAAGCTTCACGTTTTGTTCGGCTTTCGTTGAATACTCCAGCTCATAGTACTACTTGATAAATACTGTAGTAGTAGCGGGAGTTCCTGCCTGCAACGCGAGGCTTCGATTCTCTCGTTAGCTCCGAACGCTACGCGAGCTAATTGAAATAATGACTACGGATGTGGCGGCTTCCATCGCGAACGCTGCCGGTGCGGGCGGTTCAGCGGCGCTTTTCCCTCGCCGCGGTAACGAGCGTGTTTGTGGGACGCGGCGGCGGTGGAAGCGCTTCACGAGCGGCGCTCGTTCGCCGCGTTTTTCTCGCTGATTAAAGAAAACGTTCATTCATAAAAGATTGAAGAGTGAAGCGGACGTTTTCCTCCTGCTGCGTTCAGCCCTTTAGGGAGGAAGTGCCCCCCCGCCCCCCCCCCTCTCGTGGGCGCTGGCGGTCCCACCTTCCTGACTGAGTGGTCGTTAACGGCGAGGAGGCGCCACCGCCAGATGTTTGCCTGCTGCTCTGCTGCAGGTTGCACGACTGGCGGGACGACTCGGAAGCGCCGTGCTCCCGAGGTCTGCGTGTCGCCGCCGCCGTTATCTGATCGCTTCCGGAATCGGATCATCTTGTTTACATGCGGAGAGTCATGTGACCAGACTGGTGTCCGTTTATCTCTTCGGTCTCTGCCAATTCTTCGGAATCGCCGCTGAAACGCCGGGGGCGTTTTTAGAGAGCGCCGCCGTCGCTTTTCATCCCCGCGAGGCGCCGTCGCGCCTTTTAACCGGCGCGGTTAATGGCGGGTTTCGCCACCCTGCCGTTCGTGTCGGAGCGCGTCCGTGTTGTTTCAGGCAAACCGAAAGGCGTTCCCGCGTCTCGCCCTCAAACGGAGGCGGGGGGGGGGACCCGGCTGCAGCGAGCGAGAGCGCTCTCGGCGACCGGCGGCGGCGTCTTACGAGCTCATAAACCGCCAGAAATCTTGTGCAAACAGCTCAGAGCTTCTTTACGGCGATGAGGAGCGAGCGGGCGGGTGGGCGCGGCGTCCGCCAGACACGCCATGGACGCTTGGACACAAGGTCAAGTGAACACATGCGGCGCCGCCGTCTCCGAGCAGAAACGCGTTTGATTTGTACGAATGAACAGAAACAGCGACGCTGTTCCGCTCACACTTCCCATAATCCTTCACTGCTGACGCTTTCACACTGTAAACAACAGCCAAAGTTTGCTCTTTAATCTTCCCATGATTCTATTTACAGTAACTTACTGTAATCACTACCTACAGCTCCGCTAAGCAGCACATTTCCCATGATCCTCTTTGTTTTACAGTAGACAGAAGAGCTTTGATACTTCGATTCTTTGAAACTTTGATACTAATTTACAGTAAACTGTCACAACATGAAGGTTTCAAAGCTGGGTTGAGTTGAGAGTTGAGCCGCTGGGTGATGATCTGGTGCTCGAACATGCAGATGGCGCTCAGAGGCGGCGGCGTGATCCGCCGCGGCGCTCCGGCGGACCCTGTTTCGAGTCATTTCGCGGTCTGTCGTTGTCATGCTCGTGTTTGTTTCTGCAGCCCGTCGTGAGACAAGCAGACTCGTTTGGACCGCGGTGAAGCAGACAAACATGCGGCGGGGAACGGGGCGTCGCCGGGCGGGGGCGGGATGAGTCGGCGAGGAACCCTTCGGCTGCGTTATTTTGGTCCCCCGCCTGCTTCGGTGGTCCGCTGGAGGGAACCGGATCGTGACTCGGGTCTGACGAAAGCAAACGGAGGAGGACGAGCGTGAGTACGAAACGTGCCGCGGCGCAGCGGCGAAGCGTCAGCGCCTCGTTGACGCTCCGCTCCGATTGGTTCCTGGTTCCTGGTTCCAATTGGTTCCAACGTGTGCAGCAGGAACCTGGTCACAGCAGCTCCGCTCTGTCATTCACTGCAAGTGTGTTTTTGCCCTAAGTGGATGTTTGCTGTTCTGGCCTGCTTACTAGGAACTACTGCTAATGACTAGTGACTACTGGTAACAACTGGTGACCACTGGTAACTACTGGTAACTACTGGTAATTTCTGGTAATTACTGGTAATGGCTGATAGTGACTGTTAATTACCGGAAAACGACTGGTAACTACTGGAAATTACTGGTAATTACTGGTAATTACTGGTAATGGCTGAAAGTGACTGTTAATTACCAGATAACGACTGGTAACTATTGGAAACTACTGGTAATTACTAGTAGTTACTGCTAAGGATTGTTATTAACTGATAATGACTGTTAATTGCTGGCAACGACTGGTAACTATTGGTGATTACTGATAACCACTGGTAAGGATTGTTAATTACTGGTAATTACCGATAATGACTGTTTATTACTGGCAACGACTGGTAACTAATGGAAACTACTGGTAATGACTGTTAATTACTGGTAAGGATTGTTAATTACTGGTAAATACTGATTTTGGCTGTTAATTACTGTTAGTTACTGGCAACGACTGGTAACTACTGGCAACTATTGGAAACTCCTGGAAACTACTAGGAACTAGTGGGAACTACTGAGAACTTCTAGGAACTCCTGTCTTCCCTGCCTCCCGGGCTTGGGGGGTGGCGTGGGGGGCGGGGGGGGCGGGGGGGGTTGTGTCTCCACAGGCTCTCTGGAAAAGTACTGAATGCCGAAGTTATGCAAAGTTTAGCCAAACACAAGAGTTGTGATAATTTGGCTGTCACACGAGCCGCCCCGAGGCCCAAAAGCGGGGCTGCCGGGGCTTAACGCGGCCCCCCAACGCCGTCTCAGCCGCCTTCGCGTCTGTCCCGCTAATGACGGGCTTTGCGTGCGTCTGTCTCACCGCCAGCACGCTGTCCTGCAGATGAAACAGGCCCGTCAGTCACTAACATGCAAATCAGCTCAGCGTCGGCCGTGGCCGTACATGCCGTACATGTGTTGGCATTGTGGAGCTCACGCGTCGCTCAGCCTCTCGGGCTGCTGCGTCCTGATTGGCTGAGCGTAAGCAGGCTCCTCTGCTGGTATGCTGACGATAATAAGGTCCAACGTTTGTTATTGAAGCAAAAGCTGAAAAACAATAAAATCATCAGACTGAACGTTGATCCCGACGTCGACTCTTCTGTTCAGTTCGATTTGAGTTAATGAATTATTTCCTCTAATTTAGTTTTCATTTAGTGTGTGTGTGTGTGTGTGTGTGTGTGTGTGTGTGTGTGTGTGCGTGCGTGAGTGAGTGCGTTTTGTGCATTTTGTATGTTTTTGTGTGTATATATATGTGTTTGTGTGTCTGTCTGTCTGTCTGTCTGTGTTTGCATGTGTTTGTGTATGTGGGTTCGTGTGTGGGTGTGTGTTTGTATGTATGTGTGGGTTCATGTGTGTCTGTGTGTGAGTGTGTGTGTCTTTGTGTGTGTGTGTGTGCGTGCGTGCATGCGTTTTGTGTGTTTGTGTGTGTATAGGTATGTGTGTGCGTGTGTGCGTGCGTTTTAGTGTGTTTGTGTGTGTATATGTTTGTGTGTTTGTGTGTCCGTTCGTGTGTGTGTTTGTGTGTGTTTCTGTATGTTTGTGCGTTTTGTGTGTGTGTGTGTGTCTGTCTGTCTGTCTGTCTGTCTGGGTTTATGTGTGTCTGTGTGTGTGCGTGTGTTTGTGTATATGGGTTCATTTGTGTGTGTGTGTGTGTGCGCACACGTTACACCCCTCCACACCCCTCTGTGTGTTTGAGGTGTGAGAAGGTGGAAACTTGTCACAGGCGCTCGTCACCGTGGTCGTCTGTCAGTCTCGTAAAGCCTCCTTGAACTGCGCTCAGATCAGCGGCCGACGGTTCTCACACGGCTCAATCAGGAGTCACACCGGTTTGTGTTTGAACGGTTGTGTGTTTGTGCTCAGTGTCGCTGTTCAGTCAGGACGCGCTCGCTTTGTTCAGCCTGGCACCCTGATCGATGGCGGCTCCACCCGAACCGACCGCCGCTTGCATGGCGGGGGGGCACACGCCCAGCATACCCTCAGTCAGCCGGTCACCATGGCAACACGAGGGGCTGGACACCGGTCGGACCTGTGACACCGGTCCAGTGACTGAGCTCACTCAGAAAGTATCAATGGGATAAAGGAACATGGTGGGAGGAAGATGCTCTAAAACCTGGGTGTCCTTCCTGGTTGCAGCAGGTGGGGGCGCCACTGAGGGGCGGGGCAGCAGAGCGCTGTTGGAGGTTTTTTCAGAGGGAAACGGCGCACAACACTCGATGTTGTGCGAACTGTGGATCAGTCTTGAGCCACGTTAGCGCGGTTGGGGGGGGGCTGTGGGTGGGGGGTGGGGGGGCGTAAAGTGGTTCAGCGCGAGCTAACGAGCTCCAGGTGCTTTTGAAGTCGGCCTCGGCTTTGATTCGGGCCTCAGCTTGTTAAACCTGCAGAGCGGAGGAGACTTTACTGCTGCCTGTCTGACAGCAGACTGCTAATGCTCACGCTCATCTGCTCCTCTTTACCTTTCCTCCACTGATCCCGTTAACAGTGTTGGAAATAGCCAATGAATACACAGCCTCCAGAATCACTTCCACCCTCACTGCTCTAATGACATGAGCATTGACTTGTCTCCAAAGCTGCTGCCATTAGCATTAGCAGCTTTCAGGAAGATGGTTTTTAGAGATACTTCAGGGTCTTTTCTTCCACTGTCAGTTCATCAAACCAAGATAATTCCGATTTTAGAGCATCTTCCTTCCCCAAACGAACTCCAAAGTCACACTTGAGTCTCACTCATTGGCTTTTATTTTGAAAAAAGATAACAAAAAAAAACCGCCCATTCTTACATGAAGTTTGAACCTGTTGCGTAAATCTTTTAGCGTTATTTATAAGATGGGAAAAAGTAACTTCAACATTATTTCCTCATTAAGATACATTAAAGTGATGAAGAGTGCTCAGCGATGAGACAGCGCCTCCTCTGGTTCTGCGACAAACTGCGTCTGCTACGACTTTGTGAAGCAGCCAGTAACTGTAATCAAGTACTTTTCGAGGACGCAGCAGACACCTGGGTGGAACCAGGAA
The DNA here is from genome assembly GCA_032164315.1 of Malacoctenus gilli. Classification (NCBI taxonomy): domain Eukaryota; kingdom Metazoa; phylum Chordata; class Actinopteri; order Blenniiformes; family Labrisomidae; genus Malacoctenus; species Malacoctenus gilli. The sequence continues at coordinate 5,164 of JASSRZ010031709.1, read as the reverse complement.
GCGGACGACTCGCATTCTCGGTTGGCTGGAAGAATCTTTATCAGTGACGGACGTTATCAGATGTCGGAGTTCTGCCGGAGTGAACGACGAAGAAAAAAAGATCGAAACAAGCTGGAAACAGGATGCAGCGTGCGGCACGTCCTGCAGATGACAGGCAGCTCGGTGCAGCGTGTGACTCACGCCTTCAAAAATGACAAGCGGCAGAGAGGAAGAAAAGGCGGCGGCGGCGGCGGGAGTTTGTCTCCTCCTACATGTGAAGATGAGGAGGGAGAGGTCGGCGGCTCCTGGGCATAAATACCAGCAGAGGAGGAGGAGGAGGAGGAGGAGGACCGACAGAGCAGCAGGAGCAGCAAGGTGAGCGCCGCAGAGTCGACGACGCTCGGCCTCTCCGGGAGGCGCTCGCAACTAATCGGCTTCTGTCTTTGGTTTCAGCCTCCGGGGAAACGGCAGCAAGCATGACGGGTGAGTCGGTGACGCCGCGGCTACGGCAAACCTCCATCACTTGAGGCTTCCTCCATCCTGCGACTCCCCCGAGAGCCGTCCAGCTAAAAGCTCTGCGTGTGTGTGTGTGTGTCTTTGTGGGTGTGTGGTCAGACAAGAGCTTTCAGGACGAGTTCCTCAGCACCCACAACGCCTACCGGGCCAAGCACCAGGCGCCGCCGATGACCCTGAACGGCGAGCTGATGGCCGCGGCTCAGAAATGGGCCGACCACCTGCTGGCGAAGGGGCGGCTGGAGCACAGCCACACCAACGACGGCGAGAACGTCTACTACATGTGCAGCTCCAGCGCCGTTTCTCTGACAGGTGGACGTCGCTCCGGAGTCACCGATGACTTGAAGGCGCCGAGCCTGCCGGCGGGATGAGGGCGCGATGGGATTTCATGACTGGTTGATACAAGCTGGTCTCAGAAAAGCCCAATTTGGTGCAAAAGTTCATTTTTATCAATGATTTTATTGTAAATCTGAACTTTTTTAAAGCTCCTTTAAATTTTATCCTATTTAGTATGATTTTAGCTTAAAATCACTAATTTAACTAAGTTATAAATTCTGTCAAAATAAATAATTATTTAAATGTATGTCAAAAATTCTTATTCTTATTCTTATTCTTATTATTCTTTTTCTTATTATTATTATTGTTATTATTATTATTAATATTATTATTGTTATATTATTATTAATTTTTTTATTATTATTTTTATTATTTTTTTCTTATTATTATTATTATTATTATTATTATTATTATCATTATTATTATTATTATTATTATTATTATTATTATTATTATTATTATTATTATTATTATTATTATTATTATTATTATTGTCATCATCATCATTCTTAGTGTTCTCCCTGAACAACAGGGCTCTGTTGGGTTGCCGGGCAGGTTTGGCAGGTTGGGTGGGATCGGATCGGTCGGCCGTTGTCGAGGCGTGGAGAGTCTCCTCGGGGGGGAATTCGCCGCCCACGCCGCTGCACGCGGCGACTCCGAGAGGACGGCGGCGGTTAAAGCTGCGCTGGGCGGCCCCTCCGTGTCTGGTGCTTCATCCAACGCTTCATCCGACCGCCGCGAGGCTCTGAGCAGGACGGCGGCGTGACGCGTCAAAGTCCCTGAAAGTGGAAGTGAACACAGGATGCTGCCGTTACCACCGACCGCAGATTCGTCATGTGCAACTTCCTGTTTTATTTTGACACTTTTACAGCCTCAAAAGTACCTCGAAGCGCATCGACGCTTCAGCTCCGACTCACCAGCGTGTCTCCGCTGAGCTGCTCATCGCTCAGATTTTTAGTGCCTGCCGTTAAGTTCTAGTTCCTGGTACTTTGTGGCACTGAATCCGTCAGGGCGTGACGTCACCGCACCAAGTCAGTAAAAACATGGACGCCCTCGACCCGGCTCGACTCGGTTTTGGTCCCCGTCCGCCGTGACCGTGAGACTTCTGCTGAATGCGCTCGTTTTTGTCACCGTTCCAGGGAAGGAAGCCGTGGATTCGTGGTACGGCGAGATCAAAGATTATAACTTCGGCAACCCCGGATTCAACGGAAACACAGGTCTCGCGCGCACGCACGCACGCACGCACGCACGCACGCTGCGCTGCTGCCGTGGCGTCTTGCTGACCCTCCTGTCTGGCGCCCCCTGCAGGCCACTTCACTCAGGTGGTGTGGAAGTCCAGCGTGGAGCTGGGCGTGGGAATGGCCACCGACGGCAAGAAGGCCTTCGTGGTCGGACAGTACCGGCCGGCCGGCAACATCAGCAACCCAGGCTACTTCCAGGACAACGTGCTGCCCCAAGGTGAGGCGCCGTGGGGGGCTCGGAGGGGCGTCGGCGTGGAGGCGGGACATTAGAGGGACGAAGAGATTCCGAGTTGTTGGATCGTCGACTTGTCGTTTGACCTTCCGTGGTGTTGTGACGCCGGGGTGTGCTCTCGAATCTGACCACTAGATGTCAGTAGAAAACCCCTCGGCTCTGTGTGCGAACCCCGAACACGTCTTACCCTGAACTTAATGTCATTTTTCAGATTAAAAGCTGTGCATTTTACAGCCGGCAGAGAGGCGGCAGCAGGAACGAGCTCCGAGGAGACGCCAGCGAGGAAAAAGAACAGCTGCGCGCTGCTGTAGACGCCGGAGCCCGCAACACACACACACACACACACACACGCACACACGCGCACACACTTGTTGATGTAAAGGTGAAAAATAAATGAAACATTCAATCAAACTGTGTTTATCTTGCTTCCTGAACGTTTCTGTGCAAGACGGACTGAACGTAAATAAAAGAAATTCTGTCGTTAAAGTGAGTTTATAGATAAGTCGAACTGCAGTTTTGTTGTGTCGACTGCCGCTGAGATACTGACGGAGTTTTTTGACTATATTTCCTGCCAACTGAACAATGTGACCAAACCTGAATGCGACAAAGTTATCTGAGGAATGATGGAGGAATGGTAACCGGATGATTTTGATCAGGACATTAAAGGAAAAGTTTTGTGTTGAAGGTGAAGACGGCTTCAGTCGGACCGGATTTAGACAAGCAGACACTCAAATATAAGTCAAGAAGTTTAATCAGTTTCAGTAGTTGTTTAAAACAGTAAATATAAGATAATAGTATTTTTTATACTACTAGTTTATTAGTATTTATTAAAAAAAGAAAGAATCAATTCCATCTAAAAAAATAAAGAAGGTTAAAGTGCAAAAAGAAGTCAGATTGTGTGTATTTGTATGTAACTCTGTCGCCCTCTAGTGGCTGCATGTTGTATTTCGCTGTTTTCTGGTATGACTGAATCTAAACTAAAGAAAGAAAATCCGATTAAAGGTTTAAAGTGAGACTGTGTTTATAAAAAGTCAGAATACTAATTCAAATAATGAAGATATTTGAACATAAATAATGTAATTTACTGTCTAATACACAGTTAAAATAGAAGAAGTTGCTGTTTTTTGTTTGTTTGTTGAGTTCTTCTAAATAATTTCTCACACATGTTGTTTATGATGTGCTTTAAAGTCACCCTGGGCCCCCGGGACGCCCTTTGTACGGCCCTGTACACTAAACCGTGATGACTTAAGAGTCATGTGACGCTTCCCCCAAACAGCCAACAGGGGGCGTCAGATCACCACAGAAAAAAGTGAAGTTACAGACTCAAAAGTTTTTCTCATTGAAACAAAAACATGATTAGATTTTTTTTTTTTTGCTTCAGATTATTTTTGTTGGGAGTTTTTTTTTTAACATTTGCTTTTGAAACCGGGAAACAGTCACGTGACAGCTGAAGCCGCTCAGATGTCGGCTTCACTCTGGCAGAGGGACACGGCGCCCCCTGCCGGCATCCGGGCGGAGCTGTCGGTGGGCAGTTCAGTGACTCCTCCTCGTCCTGGAAACGGGATTGTTTCCGACTTCCTTTGGTTTCATTCTTCAACAGTTCGGCTCTTTGTTGCTCCGAGGAGGCTGAATGACGCTGCTCACAATGAGCACGTTTGGGCCTTTCAGGCTTTTGTTTCGGCACCTGCGCGAGATTTCAGGTCTGCACGCACGAGAACCACCAACAGCGATCAGTACGCTGGTACTACAGCGCTGAGCGATGGTGGGAAATGAAGGGGAACTTTAACGTTGAAGTCCGTAAACAAGAAGCACACAAAAAACACTTGAAACATGTAAACAAACTAATCTTAAAGTCAAAGAAAGACAACAAGGAAAAAAGATTCAGATTTACAAACATAGAAGTTTAAATGCTGATGATGTCATTCGTTACAGTTTAATCAGAAAAATGTTCTTTAGATGATATTTGTGTGAAAACGCAAGGTGTCAGCCGGCTGCGAAGATGAACTCCGAGACCCAGAACTGGGTCAGTTCTCCTCTTTATTTTCACACCCTGGCTTTGACGCTCCTCAGCTCGACTCTACTTGGTGTCAGTCGTTGGATGAATTAAACAACAGCCCCCCTCCCACCAATCAGAGGCCTGCAGTGTTCTGATGTCACAAGTACCCTGTGGCGAGAACCTGGGGATCTACTGAAAAGTACCCACTAATTAGAACTGTTATAGAAATAGAGTCGAGTCGAGTCGAGTCTGTGCTCCCGTATCGCCGGTAACCAGCCGTTACCGCGGCGACGCCGTGACGTGGCGCTGGTGATGAGGTGGACTTGAAGCGAGCTGCTGTGTGACTCAGTGTGAAAACACTTCCTGTCTGGCCCTCCCGACTCCAGAGGAAACCCTGTTTCCCACAATCCCTCACTCTGACCAAGCCCCCCCCCCCCAAAAAAAAGCAGCTAAGCTGCTATGCTAAAGCTAATCAGTGAGACTGAGCTAAAAGTGACATTAATACTTCACCCTGATATTTACCAAATGATGTGAAATCCAGTTGTGACGCGTCGATGCCGCTGATTCAGAGGAGTGTGTGGGTTCACTGTCAGGCTAACGTTGATCTTCAGTGTGTTGTTGCAGTCTGTGGAACCCTGAATCTGGATCTGAATCTGGATCTGGATCTGGATCTGGATCTGGATCTGGATCTGGATCCGGATCGAGCGTCGATCTGCTGAAACGTTGCAAAGCAGCTTCAGGGTGTAACCTGAAAACCTCCCGAAGCACACTGCCCTGACACACTTTGATGTGATCTGTGTGTGTGTGTGTGTGTGTGTGTGTGTGTGTGTGTGTGTGTGTGTGTGTGTGTGTGTGTGTGTGTGTGTG
>JASSRZ010031563.1:0-14919 GCA_032164315.1 Malacoctenus gilli | reverse complement strand
GCACCGCAGCCTGTTGCAACACAGCCAGCAGGAGGTCTGCGCTCCAGAAGAATTCCTCCCGTCTCCACCCGCATTCCGGCTTCGAAAAATGTGGAGCGTGTGCCACTCAAACACCTCATCTTCAGGCTGGATTTTGACAAACTGAGCGGGTTTTTGTTTTTACCTTGTTTTCATTGCTTAGCTCCTTGAATTCAAAATGGGAAGTTTGCAGATCGGGTGAACAGCAAAGACAGCTGGACACAGTTCTGTATTTGTCATGTTATCCGGATTGAAGGTAGTTATGGTTGCCAGGTTGGGTTTGGAATTCGAGCTCCAGTCTGAAGAGTAGAGAGAAGAAGCATGAGGGGGTTGCCAGGTTTAGGAGCAGCTTCCAAGCGGGTTTCCCCTTCGGAGACCATCGGGCCCTTCGGCACTGTTTGTTGCTGTGAGAAGAAGTGGCACATTTTCACATGACTGTGCACACAGTGGTCCTCCACCCTGCTCTGCCACGGAGCCTGTGCGCAAGTGTGTAAATGGGGACTGTGTGCCGGTGTGTGCCGAGCAGTGTTCAGGTCGGCTGCTGTTTTGACAGGCATGCCTTGAATACCAGCCGTTTTCTGGGAAGAGGGAAAACATAGAATCAAAACAGGCTGGCCACTCACACACATAACACACACACACATACCCAAACACACACACACACAGTCCACAGCGGTGTGTTTTCATTTTGGTCAGTTTCTCGTGAACGCTCATTTCGCAACTTTTTGCAAACCACCGAAATAGCAACATTTGTATTTATGTACAGCGTCCTACATTGTAGCTTTTTGTAATTAAATGTTTCCTTGTCTGTTTTCTTTTTTCAGCGCAGAAAAAAATAAACAATCAATGAATTTAAGACATAAAAAAATTGAGCAGGTAAATCTCTGTCTGGTCTTTCGAGGTCGAGACGGTGTAATGAAAGTAAAGGATTAAGTTCATCCTTCATATATTGCTGTGATGGACACAGTCGCTCTGAGTCAGTGGGTCGTCTGTCGCGTCTGACCACCGAGCTGTCCACGCTGCAGGGGGGACAGAGCTCGCCTTGTTCCCAAACTAAACCATGTGTTCTAATTCAATAACTGTGCAGCAGGGGTGGGGGTGGGGGGGCAGCGTTGTTTTTTTTTCCAAAGCAGACATCGAGCATGTGACTGTGTGTCACCAGGTTGGCTCGATGTGGTAGTCGCAGTTTTTTTAGCTGTGGCTCTCCAACTGAAGCTTCCCACCGTCCCATCGATTGAGGGTCAGTTCACAGCTTCTTTTCTGTGTGATGAAGGACTGGGTGTGTCAACATCGAGCTTGGTTTTCGAAAAAAGGCTTTTTTTCAAAAGAAAATATGTGGTCTGTCGAAACATCCCACTGCGTACGACCTCTCGGTCCTCATTTGTCGCCACTGCTCCGCTGACATTTGACACGAGTCAAACTGTGGCCTACTTATGTCAACGTCTCTGAAAACAAGCCCCTAGAAAAAGCCATGAATTCTCCCTGGGAGGGGTTGTTATTGGTTCAAATTAAGCGCTCGGCTGTTTGGTGGACGGCCTTTTTAATTCAAGTGTGTGTGTGAATGACCTGACAGGTTGATGGCTGACTGGGGCAGAGAAGCGTCCAAAGTTATTACAGTATCTCACTCGCTATTAGATTTAATCGCAGTCGGGGGGCCGAACGCTGATGTCACTGTTGACTTTCACCCGGCGGAGCCAAGCGAACGTCCATCCAGTCTGAGATTTCCCTGCGATCACGCGCTCGCACAGACGCTGGGAGGGGGGGGTGTATCCACTCCAGAGAAACACTCAGGGCATGCACTTAATCACTGTAAATAGTGTGTGTTGTCATCGCTTATCATTTCAACACCATATGCTCGCTTTCCATCATCATATTTCACCATGATAAGAGTCTCGCAGAATTCCTCTAGATGGACTATTCCGCTGCAGACGACCGACTTTAGCCGCCTGCGAGCAGCGCACATTGAGGACTGGAACAACTGACGGGAACGCATTGGACCGACTCGCAACCACAGACTGTAACTGAGGAACAAATATTTACTCCCGCCACCAGGTGAAAGCCATCAGACAATCAGGTGATCCACATCAGGGCCGGACCGTGCCGTCACACAGGAAGGAAGAAGTCAAGGAGCCTGAAATTAGAGGCAATGTGAGACTGAAAAAGACCGTTACATCATCTGAAAAACTGACTCAGCCTTTACTGGAGTTATTGTGCTGAGGGGCTTTTCAATGACAGGACCTGCACCAGTTACACTTTTATTATGCAGGAGTTTCTGCTTTAGGTGCAGAGGAATCCGGTTCTAGTTGCGATTGTGGCACTGAGTGTCTGCAGTATAACAGCGAGACGAGTTTTCGCTGTGAGTTGAGATGACTCGCTTGGCAACATCTTCAGACTGAGGCTCCAAAAAAATGTATGTGCCTTTTTCAATAGTGTATGTAAACTTTTGGTTTGAACTGTATATGTGTGTATATAAACTCCACTCCTACGAGACAAATTTGGTTACATTACGGTGATTACTCTTCAGGGAAATGCACATTAGCCGCCCGTGTCTCTGCTCCCTGCTTCTCCCTGAAGCAGTGAAGCAGCTGGAGCTGAAAGGTGAGCTGGGACATTATTCTTTTCTCCCTCCCTCTGTCTCATGTTACTCCCTGAAAAAGGGCAGTCCTGGAAAAAAGAAAAGAGGGAAAAGCAGAGCGTCAGAGAGCCCCAGTGTAGTCGGCCTCCCCTCCCTTCCCCTCACCCGCCTCCAGGCCCTCCCTCTTCCCTGGTGGCAGACGGGATATTGAACTCAGACTGGCTCTTGCTTGCCCCTGGGGATTGGGATGGGGAAGGGGGGGGGCATGGTAATGGGGGGATAATTAACAAAAGGCCCCCCTCCTCCTCCACCACCCTCATTCTCTTTAAATGTTTATTTCCTTCTTGTCGTATGTGACCTAAAATCCACTCAGTGCAACTGATGCTTGGTTCCACTCAGCTTGACTGACGAAAGTCGCATTTAAGCCAGTAGTTCCCAACCTGTGGTCTGGAAAGGGGCCCTAGAGATCAGAGGGGGAGGGTGGGGGTCCCAGTTTGGGTTGTTTAAGAGATTGAAACATTTCCAATAACAGAAAAAGAGACAACTCCGTGCAGACTTGGTGTTTTTTGTTTGTTTTTTTAGGATCCCTGCTTTTGTTTTGTGTTATCGGGCCGGAGTTCATTGTAATGTTTTGACAAATCAGAGATCCGGTTGGGGGTCCACAGTCATACAAGGCATTCTGGGGGTGAGGGGGGGGGGGTGCGCGAAGTGAAAAAAATGTGTTGGAGGCAGGAGAGGGAGTCATGCAGGCACTTATTGCAGGCGAAGGGGTGGGGTGAGAGAGGGATAGAGAGAGAGAGAGAGAGAGAGAGAGAGAGAGAGAGAGTCGCGGCCAAAGGAGGAGGAGGAAAGAGGAGGCAGAGAAGAGGAGGAGGAGGAGGAAAAAGTTTGAAAGGGGGAAAAAAGAGAGACGCTCCGGTGGCCGGCTCGGTGCGGAGAAGGAGAAAGCGGCGACAAAGTGCGGCTGTGTGTGGATATTCATTCGGTTCGACGAAGTAGCGCTGCCGTGGAGCCGCCGGGCACTGCTCCTGAGGCGGATTCAAGATGCGGAGCGAGCCCGTTCTGTTCGCTTCCAGCAGGGGTGAGTCGGCGCAACACCTCCGCTCCGTCCCGCAACCAGCGGATCCGCGTTAAATCTCTGACATCTGCCTTTTCATAACTTGCCTTTATGTGGAGATCCTGGTAAACTCTTATTTCTGGAGTATTACATAGTTTCCTGAGCCGCACACGACTTGTATGCATGGATTGCTCTGTGCGTGCGCACTTTTGCGCAGTTTGGTTTGAAAGTCGTTCATCGGCGCAGCGTTGGCCCCTGAGGGGGGAGGAGGAGGGGAGACTGCGGGGAGACAGTTGGCTCCTGGCGGTGTCATTAGGATTCCAGTCGGTTGTCAAGCGCGTATACGCAGCACGGACCCGAAGCCAAACTCCATCCAATCATCTGGCAATTTAATGTGGCTCCACTTACAGCGAAGAATGCACGCCTCGGAGGAGGGATCCAAACCTGTGGGGACTCTGGGCTGCAGGAGTCTGACCTCCTTCCCGCAGTGCATGGCCACACTGTGACTTCTTGCTGCTGTCTCAGCAAGGGGCGTTGGAGATACTGTGGCTTGGCCTTCAGGTCAAGGGAAAGGACAAAAGTCCAAGAGTCAAGTGACACTCTGCAGGACTCTTCAGGTCTACTGTGTCCTGTATCAAAATGTGGTTCAGGGAGGTAAAATGGGCTGTTTATCCATCCATCCATTGGTTTTCACTTCATATGACCTACTTTTGATCTGCTCCTCATTTCGGAGCTGAGATGGACACTCCTGGTCCTGGAGGGCTTCACTCCTGCATGTTTTAATGTGTCCCCGCTCTGGCACTCTGGTGTCCATTCAGCGCCATCCTGAAGCTCATGGAAAGCCTCATAACATACAATCAGGTGTGCGGAGCTGGGAAACATTGAAACCATGCAAGACGGCAGCCCTCCAGGACCAGGATTGCCCACCTCTGATCAGGAGTGAATGTGCCTGCAAATGTGTCAGATTGTGTAATCACACGAACATGTGCAATCACAATGTTTATACTGCTCCCAGTGTTGCAATCGTGTCAGTCAGTCTGCATTTTTTAGACTCTGAAACAATAATCTCAATTTTTTCCCGTCGGTCATACAAACTGGAGTAGAGTTGCAGGCACCCTGGCCCTTGTTACCCCAGCCCAATGCTGCCCTGAGTGGCCCGTCACTTATCGCATGGTGTGGGTCAGATTCGAGGTGACTCCCCGCTCCCCGGGAGAAGCCCCCCCCCCCCCCCTTCAACTTGAGCCTGGAATGACAACACAATTGCTCCATCTCTGCAGTTTCTCTGGCTGGTGGCTGTGAAAGGGGCTCCTCACGATAGCAGGAGCGGCGTCTGGCAGCTGCAGGGTATCGTGTGGCCTCCTCCGCCCCGGCATTTGCCGAGCTTCTCACAGACAGCCATTGTGCGGAGGGGTTGTAATCACATCTTGGCAGCGCACGCTTATGCAGTGGACAATGTTTTGGTTGGGGGGGGGTGTTCTGGTTCAACCAGTGTGATTTCAAGATAATCAGTCCGCAGGTATCGAGATGGAAACACTCTCGTTCACCCACTTTCCCCAACTGACTTGAAGACTTGAAGGTGCTTTTTCTAAGCGGGAGAATGCATTCAAGGGCAAAAGCTATTATTACATTTTTGGTTTATTGGTGGCAGTCTGCACTGTAATCACCGAGACCTTGAAGTCTGAAGCTTTAAGTAGTCTTGGACACGTTGCGTATCACGGCAGAGGCCAGCATACTTTTACCTTTAACCATTACCGTGCTTTCGAACGGCCCCTGCGAGCCTGTGAAACGCAACTTTACGGTCTGCAGCGAGCTCTTTACAGGCACCTTTACGGGACCCATGACGATTTGATAACTGCGTTGCGTTCGCATCGCATCAAACCGTTGCTTCGGATGAGGAGAGGAATCAAACCCTGGAGTCCCTGCACACAGTAGCAGGATCATTAGGCTTTTGGCTTCATCAGCATCGCCTAGCAACACATTTGGCCCCACGCAACATATTCCGACTGATGATGAACAAACTTCACTAGACTGTAGATCAACAAGCAAGCAACACTGGGCTTAAACTGGGCTCCTTTCATCTCCATAGTCTTGCGCTGTGACGACCACTTCTATGAAATCCATACTCTTGTACAAAGTACTCTATCAAATACATTTAGTACGTATATATGAGGTTCTCAAGTTCCTCACAAGTCCTCTCACAAGAGCTTTCCTGATTATAAGTTGCGTTTTCTTTTAGTGGGGGACCAAAAAAAACCTACACCAGCGTTAAAGTGTTTATTGCCGCCTATTATTGCACTTTCCTTGCAGAAAACTCGTGAGCCTACAAGCAATTAATTGTAGCGCGTGTGATGTGGGCAGAACGGGTACACGGTGTCACTGTTCCGACCCACTTGCCCCATTTGGTTCTGCTTTAGAGGTGGTGGTTGGGGGGGGGTGCGTTCCTGGTGCGCCTCATTGGCCCCGATGATGATTGAAGTTTAAAAGCTTTCATCTGCCAGAGCAGCAGCCCCCTCCTTCCCCGGCGCTGGTGGTGGTGGTGGTGGTGGTGGTGAGGGAAGCGAGGGATCTCAAGAGTGAAGGCTAGAGATGTGGAGAAATTAGTTTGTAATCTCCCCTTCCCGGCCTGCGAAGCCGGCCTGTCAGTGAGCTGGCATGCGGGAAGGGAGACTTTAATTTGGGGCTGCCTAATCATAGCCCTCCCGTCCCTCTCCCTGTGTCAATATCCATCTGGAAAAACATGGAAAGACAAAACGGGGCTCCCATGCCAAGCTGAAGCGCGGCCCCGAGGAACCAGATGCCAAACAGTGCATTACATTTTCATATGGCCTGAATTAACTGGCAACAAGCCTCCTGAGTTACCAACAGCAACCAAGCGTTTACTTTCGGACGCAAAACACTGCGATTTGGTCCATGATTTCTGATCGGCCAGACCAGTATATCTTCAATGGACCTTGTTGATTCTGCGTCGTGGGGCGTGGCTGCATTCACATACATCCTATTTGCCACCTTCAGATTTAATGGGGCATCATTTGAATGTCGTTGGAGATGAAGGTTTCTAATTTCACGTCAGTCGTTTCTCACACCCAGTCGGCCCCCTCTTCCGTTCCAGTCTCAGCATTCAAATCGTCTTCAATCTCACCAGAAGGTTCAAAGCTCATGCTGGCGCTTTCCCTCTGTGGCTTTTTTAACCAAGCACCCTCTAATTATTTTTTTTTAAAAGAGATACCAAAAGGAGCATCATGCCCCCCCCCCCCAAACATTATCTGTCTTTAGCGTGTTTCTGAACCCGCCCTCCTTCTCCCAGCCTGCTTCCCCCTCTCATATCTTCTGTAAACCTCCGTCAGCACTGCCCTATCCCTTCATCTCCACCACCCCAGATCAGGGCCTCTGCAGATGTGTGTTTGTGGTCGGGGAAACATCTGCTCGTACGGTAAACCACCTGTGCTCTTCGATAGCAATCAGGCCCGCTCTGTGATGTTCGCTTGGCCTGCCCCAGTGGAACGACGAAAACACACCAAACCTCATAATTACAGATCGGACGGCAAAGACAGCTCGTCTTTCATCAGAAACTAATGCAGCGTCGCCCGGCTCTGATCTGCTCACAGCTTCTCCCCCCCTCGCCTGGTCTGCGTCCAAGTCTGAGGCTTTACAAAGCTCTTCCTGAAGCATTTTTGACGTCACCATGCACGACTCCAATGGGTTTTCACCAGCAACGTCCGCCCAAGGTACCAGGAGCTGGTTTGAAAGAAGTGCCTCCCAACCCGGGGTCCGAGACCTCCTTGTGGTCGCACCAGCCTACAAAGGTTGGGAACCACCGTTCGTACTGAACACCCTGCCCGCAATACCCAGGCCGTGTTTTAGTAGCTTGTTGTGGGGGGAGTAACCATGCTGATGCCAGACCATAAACCAACCTCAATTAAAGACAAGTACTGTCTTACTGTGACGGTGAAGCCACAGCGCAGGAAAGCTTCCCCGGGACCGCAGGAGGGGCCCGAGCTCGAAGGTGATTGGTCGCCGGGCTTGACCTTCTGTGCCAGGGGGGTCTCCTGGTGCTCCAGAAGATATCTGTCATCAGTGGGGGGGAGGAAAAATAAAACAGTGTTTGGAAAAAGCTCCACTCGTGCAAGTAAACTTGAGTAGGAGGATGTGTTGATGTATGTCACAGCCCTATGATGAGGATGATGATGATGATCCTGGCGGTGGCTTGTAATTAGCCTCACTTGAACACATTCTCCTCAGGGAAAATAAATGCAGTCCTGTCTCTGGAAGAGGGAGTGTCTGTGCTTGTGTGCGAGTCTGTCTGTGGGTGTGTTTGTGTGTGTGTGCGTGTGTGTGTGTCTGTGTAAAGGCAGATCCTGACCTGAAAACATGTCAGACGCTCCGGGTGAACACGTCTCTGAAGTGTTAACCCCCCCCCCCCAAAAAAACGCTGTCGGGTTACAAGAAACAGACACCTGCAAGACACACACACACACGCACACTCACACACACACGGGACCAGGGTTGTGTCTGTCAGCGAGCCGTCCGTACAACAGCTGCATTCTGGGAAGAGGGTGAAAAAAACCCCTCCTCCCTCGAACCTGGATAAGCATTTTTGTGCAGACAACAACAGCGGAGCCGCAGGGTCTCGAGTTCTCGGAGAGACCCGAACGTGACCCCCTTTCTCTCTCACTCTCTCACTCTTTCTCTGCGCGTGCACGCACAAACACACACCTCACCCAGGAAACCCCCCTCCCCTCGCTCTCCGGGAAGTGTCAATACCTGCTCATGCAAACATTCCTATTGTGTGTTTGTGTGTCTGTCCGTGTATGTGTGTGTGTGTGTGTGTGGGCGTTGGGATTAATTGTTTTTTTTGGAGAGAGTGCCCCTCATTTGTCATGCAGGCCTGGTGTTGACACAGCAGCTGTGGTTGGAGTCTGACGGCTTTCAGGCTGCACAGAAAGCACTGAAATATGGAGGGAGGCGTGCACGACCCGCAAGTATTAAACCGACCCAAGTGTGCGATGTGTCAAGATAAGAGTGCTTAGGATCAACACACACACTCGCGCACACACACACACACACGGTGTGTTGCGGAGGACAATGGAAGGAAGGGAAGGAATGAGGAAAATAAAGGTGTAGAAGGGAGCCGAGAAAAAGGCAGAATGGAGAAGTTTGGGAAGAAAAAGGGCGTGGGCGCTTTGTTTTTTCCTGCTCGCCCTCGGGCCGTGTTTGAGGGTGGTCCCTCTACACTTGGCTTTCTCCCTCGCCACTCCTTTTGAAGCAGAGGGTTCACTCGAGTCGTTTCAGGGTTTTTTTTAACAGGTTGCGCTTGTTGACCACCCTGGAGGAGGTGAAGCCCCTCACAGGGCCGCCGACAGCTTTGGGAAGCAGTAAACGGAGCCGCACTGAGACTCGGGGGGGGCTGCAGTCAAGCTGTCCACGATGTGTTCTTGTACCGTCCTGGTAAATTGAGAGCAACAGGTCCTATCAGCCTGTGAGGGTCCAGCTTACCTTGTTGCTCTCTCGTCTTGCGCTTCCTCATTGGACGGTGCAGCTCCTCCCCTCCTCCCCCCTATTAGATAATCAGATTATGCGAGGAATGTGTGAAAGTAGCCGCCGACTCACCCTCAGAGCCGCGTCCAACATCGAGCCTGTCCTGCCATGGAACCACGTTGCGGAGACGTTGGACGTCTCTGCTCGTCGGATGGATTTACAGCTGAACGCTGCGATGCTCGGGTGAAAACTCCTGGGCCGTGATCGCTGTGATGTTCTCTCACATGGTGGTTCCTGGCGTACCTGACATAGGGATGGGAGGTGGGGTGGGGTGGGGGGGTTGTTTTGAAGGAGCAAATAGCTGGTGTGCAGCAGCAGGAACATCTGATAGCTGAGACGGCAGACACCGTCCTCTGGGTGCAGCTTGTGAAGCGAAGCCACATGAAGTCATGTTCGCTGCCTCCACTTGCCCTCTTCAACCTCCGGCTGCTCCTCAGCCTCCGATACCATCAGGTGTTTACAGAAAGCTCCACTGGCACCAAAACGGGCCGTTGACACCACACTCCCTCTTATCTGGGGGTCCCGCGCCCACCGAGGCCGCCCCAAGTCAACTTTCAGGGGTAACGTCCCGTGAAGCTGTAAACACACATGCGCTGCCAACGCCGCGCTGGCTCCACTCTTTACCTGCCGTGCTTTGACTCCAGGCAGCCATAACTCTGTTACGATGCGTCTGTCAGGTGGGCGGCCAACTCGATCCCCGCTGCGTGGTTTCATCTCCGGTGATTGATCGTCTGACTCCACTGTCGGCTTTTTCCACCTCCCTCTACCTGGCCGGCCATTTATCAGTTATGCAACTGTGTTTTGCTCTCAGAGCGTGTTCAGTGTTGTTATTCAAGCCCAGAAGATACTTGTCAAAGCTGAGACTTTTATCTGACGCACGCAGTCCATTCTGGCTGCTTGATTCATCTCTGAGGCCTGTTTTTGTGAGCTGCAGTTTGTCCTGTGTCAAGGTTTTTTCTTGCTCCTCAGCGATCGATGCATCACATGTCGTTTTTGATGTAAACAATGCAGTGAGTGCTGCTCTGACAGTGTGGCGTTTCTGCGTTTCTGTCCAGCCATGGAGGAGCTGGTGTGCGAGCTTCGACTGTTCCTGGACCTGCTGGACAGGGAGTACCTGAGCGCTGGCGTCCGGGAGAAGAAGACGCACCTGTCCAGCATCCTGCACCGGGTCCTGTCCGAGAAAGGTGAGCTCCTGCGTGCTACAACTCCTCGCACACACCTGTTTCTCAGACTCAAATGGAAAGATTGTGCTTTGACTCTCCTGCACAGAGTTCTCCTTCAAGTCTGAGATCCACAGCGGTCTGCCGGCCCCACCTCAGATGCCCCTCCCAGAGATCCCTCACCCCTGGCTGGTAAGACCTCTACACTCCTCCCCCCCTCCCCCCGCTCCTTCTCAGACCCAAACGCAGGACCTTTGACGGCTCTGCGAGGGAGTCGGTGTCAGTAACGCTGACGTGTGTTTCCTGACTTCCAGCCTGAGGTCCAGTTGTTTGACTGAACGGAAGCATTCCTCTGCCGCCTGTCACTTCGGTTTCCACCGCTGGGTTTTGTCTTGGTCTTTCCAATATAAATAAGGATAAATAAGGAGCGTCTCCATTCTTCGCAGAGCCAAAATGCTCTGGATTTATATTTAACCCTGATCAAGCCTGACGTCAGAGGTGGTGGTGTCGTCGCTTCAGTGTTTTCAGTGACAAACAGATAAACAGGGGGGCTGTTTGTTGACATTTTGCGCCTCTGGGACCGCTCTGCTTTCAAAAATCAGCTCATGAGATTAAAAACCAGCTGTTGGGACGTGTAATCGCCGCACGCTGTGTTTTTACAGTCACTTGTAAAGCAGGAGGGAGCCAGGACATGGCTTCAGTCGGCTCTCCTGTCCCACGCTGAGCCTTTACATCACTGTGACAGCCAGGAAGGACTGTAACGTCTCTCTTAGTGCTGCCCGCGTGTGTGAGATCGTCAGAATGACACGACGGGGTCTGTGTTGTCACTGCAGATGCTTTTGGATGGAAAGCAGGTGGCTCACTGGGCTTTTTCTCACCAGAACAATAAACTGCAACACCTTTTTCTACACACGAGGCCTTACGGTGCAGTTTGTAATTCGAACCAGTCGACAACCTCGGCCTCCTCTGGTGTAACTGGTGCGTGTCTGGAAATCACAGCTGAGATTTTCCCGGAAAGCTCCACACGAGGAGGAGGAGGAGGAGCCGTAACCCGGAGCGATGTCTCCCTGTCCCTATTTTTTGTCCTCCTTTTTTGTTGTCCTGGAAAACTTGCATGTCCCAATCACATCTTCATCATTGATCCAGTCAAGAAACCTCTCCGAGGGGGAGGTGTGTGGCCTTGCAGGGGGGGGCCTCCTTGGCCAGGTTTTGGAGAAAGCTTTGGAATTCAATAGATTTGATGTTGAAGATGGTGAAAGTGAGGAAGTAGCTCTTCAGAACAGATCCTGTGGATGTGGAGCCCGTGCAAATGCAGAGCAGCAGCGGCGTTGTCAACCTCTCATAAACATAGTTGGATGGAAGCCCTCCGACGGTCTTTGATTTACTCCCAGCCGTCTTTTTCGACTCTGAAATTACCCTCTGTCACATTTCCATGCTGACCTCTGAATGCGTCCCTGGAAAAACAAACTCCCTCCTTCAGTTCGCCCCGCTCCGCTCTCCCTCTCTGTCAGTTTGTGGCAAACGGAGCAAAAAAGTGGGAAGGGTGATGCCAAATGAGAGCGGGGGGGGGGGGACACAAAAGGAAGGGGAGGGAGGAGGGCAGAGGGTTAAACAAACCGAGAAGAGCGAGAGATCAAACACCCACACGCTGTCAAACCGTCGACTCCGACTGCAGCGTCTTTGAGCTGTTCTCAGCCACGGTCAGCCAGCATAGCTCAAAATAGATAGAAAGAACTAGATTTAAAATAAAGTCTAATGTTTGATGGGTTTTGCAGCTAAAAACTTGAGGATTATCTTTTTCTACTTTGTAAACTTCTGGTAATTTGTGGTAAAACAGAAATAATGTCAAAGAAAACAACAATTGATTGTGAAAGGTAATGTGTCTCTCTCACACACACACACACACACACACACACACACGCTCTGTGAGTACTGGCACGGCAGCTGAATCCTTTACCGTCAGTTAGATCTGCTCCACATGGCTCAGCTCATAAATCTCGGCGGTGATCTAAGGGAGGATGAGTGCGCCTTTTTTTACAGCGTGCTACACGCCGCAGCCGAGCGCACGCTCA
This sequence comes from Malacoctenus gilli, assembly GCA_032164315.1. Taxonomy (NCBI): domain Eukaryota; kingdom Metazoa; phylum Chordata; class Actinopteri; order Blenniiformes; family Labrisomidae; genus Malacoctenus; species Malacoctenus gilli. Next base: position 2,502 of record JASSRZ010031563.1, on the reverse strand, counting down.
CACACAACAGAGTCTGGCTCTAATTACAACATAATGACTGCGAAAGAGTGGCAGAGTCTCACTGACAGCGCAAGGCACTGCAACACTCTCTCCCTCTCTCTCACACGTCCTTAATAAAAGTTGGAGTTGCATCACTTGCTGAGACCTCCGGGTGCTTTTCCTTTCAAAGTAAAAGCTTCTGACTTTCTTGTGGCACGCGTTTGTGTCTCCGTGTGAACTGCAACCTGCCAGGTTGTCTCCTAAGAGCAAGAAGCAAGATTTTTGCTGTGCATCACGGCCGTGCTTGAACTCCCCGTCGCTTCATCCGCTGCGTCCTTCAAGCAGCACCGGTCTCCACAGCTGTAGAACGCGGGCCGGTTTCGCCTCGCCCGTTCGTGGCGCAAATGACTTCCATCTGTGTTGACGTTGGCGCTCGCCGCTACCACCCCTGCCACCCTCGCCGCCCCTTCCTCTGCTTATTCCTCGCCTCGAAGCAGACCCTCCCTTGCTCCACCGTTTTACCGCTCCAGCACACTCGCACACGGAGGGAAAGCCTGTCGATTTTTCTTTGTGCGCTGTGTTTGTTTGCCTTCTTGAAGAGTGCGCTTACGTAATGGATGCAGCGTGCATGCAAAGGGGTTCGCCATAGCAGTCTGGATCTCGTTGGGATTTTCCTCCACAAGCCGTCCTCAATGTGGGTCAAACAAACACTGCATCCATACCCACTTTTTGATGGAGAGGGATCGCTATTGTTTTTCGAGCCCACCATCTTCCACCCACATGGGAGACATTACCACGGCTCGGACCAGCAGCGCTGCGTTAAGGATAAATGTTTTCCCCCAAAACCCCACGTTCTCCACCGTGAATGGGGAAGCACGTTACGGCACACGAATGCGTCACTGTGCTGCGTCAAGCCATGAGGTCCCCGTGCGGGGAGCAGTTGGCTCGCCGTCGCACGCGCGCTCCCCGGGAAGGAGCTGCTCCGCTCGTTGCCATGTTCGCATTTGGCACCGGGGGATTGGCTCCGGCGTTTGACGATCCTCAGCGGGGTTTCCCCCGGCCGACTCCGACGGCCACAGCAAAGCGACCGCGTGACATCAGCGCTATTGTGTCACCGGTCTGACAGGAAATGATGTTTACCAGGCTACAGTAGTAAAAAAAAAAAAAGCTGGTTGATTGAGTTTTTACAGTGGTCGTCAGAGAGGCTTTGCGAAGAGTTACGGGCCCACAGCACAGTTAATCCGGGCCAGAACGGCTTCAGCCGACTTTCACCAACAGTCTTTGGAAAAAAAGTCCCCGCTGAGAAACTGGAGCACGGATGGAAAACCGATTTCACAACTTTTTTTTTTCCCCATGCGCTCTTGTGCATTTGAAAGCATTTTACAATGCCAAGTCTTCTTTTTTTTGTTGCCTGACACACGATGTGATCGGAGTGACTTAATGAACCAGGGGGAACTGAGGTACTGTTATTGGACCATCTGTTAGTTCACTGTCAAAAGTAAAGCGTTTCCGAAGCGTCAAGATTCAAACGAGCAGGATCCATTTCTGCGGGAGCCTTTTTTTTTTGCCAGTTGAGCTTCTTTCTAAACCAGATTCCCACATTTCTTGGGAAATCTGGAAGACGACTGGCCGAGGGTGAGGAGACGCCGAACCAACGATGCGTTTCGAAGCTTTGCAGCGGCGCCATCACTTGTTGCTTTCAGCAGTTGGCCTTGAAAGACTTGTACAGTGCAAAGTGAATGCAGCAGGTTTTATAAGACAACTTGAAGCAGAAACAAAGCTCCTGCTTGAATTAGGACACATGACAATGTGTTGCAGCGCTCACGTCCGGCTCTGTTTCAGACGGAAAGGATGGTGCTATTCAAGGGATTAGCGTTCCTAATAGTGCATGGAAAAGCAGGAACATCCTTTCCTTTTCTCCAGGACCAAAGACCACTGAAGCCTCAACTCCTACAGGCGCTCTCTGACCCACATTTACACCTCATTGTGAGGTGAGAAAATAGCAGGAAACACCCTTCCCTGTTCCATTCCCCGCTTATTTTCTCAGCCGGCCTGACAAGCTGGTTTCTACTTTCTTAAACAGCCCTCTATTTCTGCAAAGAGCACCTCGAACGTGCATGTCTGAGGCAGATCATGTGAAACTCCCTGAGCAAAGTGAAGAAAGGAAGGTCGAGTTTTTCCGAGCGTCTTTCCTTTGGTCGAAGGTTTCACGCTGCAAAGTTGGGCACTTTATAAACAGTTCGGACGGTCGGACGTGTGCTGATGCGCGAGCCGATGGAAAACAGTTCGGCTGGTGCCAAGCGCAGCAATCTTGGAGGCACGTGGGGGAGCATCGCTCTCTCCTTCTGCCCCTAAATGAGGGCCCTGCTGCTGCCCCTGGGCAAAGCACTCAACCTCCGGTCGTACGAGTAAAGAGACGGCCGGAGTCCAACAGTAGAAGGCTGCGGTTATCCTGGGCAGCTCCCAGATGTGAGTTTGAAGAACTGGGAGGCGAAGGGGTGGGGGGTGGGGGGGGTGGGGGGG
>JASSRZ010031542.1:25627-37365 GCA_032164315.1 Malacoctenus gilli | reverse complement strand
CAGCACTGATGCGGGTTCCACCAGCAGGGGTTGAACGTAGGCAGCGGACATCCTTGGACAGGTCACCAGTCCATCACAGGGGGAAACACAGAGAGTCAGACCGCCACATACACGTTCATAATGGTATAACATACGACCCCCCCCCCCAAAGGAAAGGCTCCTCCCAGATGTGTACAGACCAAGGAGCTTTACTTGGAAGGGGGTAAAGGGCCATCACAGCCTGTTAAACTCTACCTGCGTGACCCTGCCTCCTGAATTTGACCAAAAAGATCAGTGAGAACTCTTTCGGGTCCAATGCAAAGGTTGTCTTAAAGACTCTCTGTTGTGTGTTTTATACTTATAGGTGGTGCTCGGCAACCTTTAAAGAGTTCAAGCATGCGTAGCTGCTGTGGTGACTGGATTTCCCCAATGCAAGTGAGATAAATCCTTATCTCACCAGACTCAGAGAGCAGGTCGAGGTCCAGTAATCAGCCCCCCCCCAAAAAAACAAGCTTTAGAGATGAGATCTCTCTACCAGTTCAGGGAGTAACTCCTGAGTTCAGTCGAGCAACACTGAATGGAGTTAACGTGTAAAAATAAAAAACAGTCAGGCCGTCTCTCCAGTGATGGACGTATTGCCACAAATCTGCACAGGAACTCCCTCGGAAAGGCAGTGTTGGGAAAAAAAAAGTCCCTCCGCCAAAAGCTGAACCGAGGTACCCGGGACGAACGGATCGTGCGGCACGTTGGCCGAGACAAACAACTGACACCGCTGTCGCCGGACAGGATGATGGCGAGACTCCCCGGAAGCTTGAGTGAGAGACTCCGCTGGGCAAAATCCATCAGGCCAGGTGCATCATTCTCGTTTTTAGTGAGCGGGCTCTGACGGAGGACCATGCCGCATCTTTGTGTTTTTTTGCACAAGCACAAAAAAAGGCTGCTGTTACGCAGACTATAAAAGTCACTCAAAGAGACAGTAAAGAGCTGGCAGGGGGAGGTTTAACTACAAGCTTTTGCCTCAGCATGACGACTCCGGCCTACGGACTTTGGAACGAGTTTGAATTCACCTATTTTCCTCGGGGCTGAAGTGTTGTGGGTGGAGAGGGGGGGGGGGTGGCGGTTTCCTGGACAACATCTGCAGCGTGTTAGGCAGCAAACTGTGGCAGTATTTACACAAGCAAGATCAATGGAATTCTGCAGGGAATACTGGCGCGTGACCTAACATGACGCGAACAGATGGCGGAACTCTGTCACAAGGTCACTGCCGCTCGCTCAATACATCTCATTCCCGGCCCGATCAATCCACTAATTAGAGCCGGACCGGTGTGTGTGTGTGTGTTTGTGTGTGGAAGCAACGGAGTCACGATAACGGGATGCTCATTATATGTTTCGGATAGAGTGTCCCGGCGGCGGCCCCCCCCCGCGCTCTGATAATTACATAACAGCGAGGTGCGAAGACAAGAGATTTAGTGTAGCGTAAACCGCGTGTGGAGGCTGGAGGGTGAAGGGTCTCAAAGCTGAATCAGGAGAGCCTCTGTCCAAAATTAGTGGCACAGCCTCCCCAGCAAAGGTAATGCAACCACATTATTTCAGAGCATCTTGTCCCATGCGAAACTGGGCTCCACAAGAAGGATTGTATGCCAAATTTTCTTTATATATTGATTTGTGCACGGCTGGGAATTGTTTATTGTGCATCTGACTACGGATGCGGGTCACATGTCCACCCTGTCTACAGATATTGTCTTGTGAACGCTCCACAGGAGGGGAATCAAACACAAACTGATGTCGAGAATTTGTTTCCACTCTGCATAACGTTTTTTATTTAGATTGTTTCATTGGCAGACAGAATACTCACACCTGGACTTGTGATTATACCAAGACTTCAGTAAAATCTAACATCACAGCACACAGAAGCCTAAAGAGCTGCTGTACTTTACTAAAAAAAAGAAGTTTAAAAAAAAATTAAAAGAAAAAAAGTCTGAACGAGAAACTACAGTGTTTATTACTTGAGGTTTTACAGAAAGTGTATTAAAGGATTACGGTAGAGGTCATTTTTTTCTGCAATAAAACAAAGCTGCAAAGACAGTCGAGCCATTTTCGATGTTATGACTACGCTGTGGAAGCCAGATTGAGATCCAATGAAGGTTCCTGTCGCCACTGAACAAAAAGCAGGTGGACGCCCCTGCTCTCTTCATGCAATTCCTTACAGACTGTTCGATATGTAACACGCATATTGGCTGTTGGGAGGCCAAAAAAAAAGATTTTGCATCAGTTCCGTTTAGCAATCTCAAAATCTATGAGGTAAATAGGTGCTATTCACCTGACCTGAACAAGCCAGGAAGCGATGGTGTGGCTACATAAAAATGTTGCGGTCTCTCCCAGGTTAACCCCCCCCTCCCCCCCCAATGGCTTTGAGCAGAAAGCTGTGTGATAGCATCAGCAGTGCTGATGTCAGTGTGCAACTACTTCAAAGACAACACAATCAGCAAAGATCAGAAATCCCCGTTTTAACCCTTTCACCGCTTGCTGACTCGGAGCTTAGAGTAAAATGAACTTGAAGCACACAGAAGTTTCGAAACACCGCGCAGGATGTGGAAAGAGCTCCGGGGCTGAGTTTGGTTTCAGTGTCCACCATCAGCAAACAGCCCGCTCAGTGTGTACACTTGGTCACCAGTGAACTTCATGTCCTCAAACTGGACCGTGGGAGGAAAACTATGCACACACAAGGAGTTCATGGAAGCCTCTGCGCAGGAAGTCCCCGCCCGGGTGCGAAGCCAGGTTGTCCCTCTTGATCCATTTTCTTCTCAATAACACTTTTTCATGGTTATGCTCCGTAAGAGCAAAAAAACAAGAAGTCAAAGAAAAGTCTTTATTGCCACAGAAAGTCAAAAACAAAGTGCTTCAGTGGAGGAAACATGTTCACCAAAACCAAACTAAACAAAAGGCCCAGAATCAAAAAATGAGTGAAAAGTACCAAGTCTTTTTTCAAAGGATGGACGGCAGCAAGACACAAGGCCTGAAGACACGAAAGCACAATGCTGAACCCGAGACGAAAAAGCCAAGAGGCTTTAATCACTCGCCAGTGTGAGTTTTATGATGAGAGAGCAAGCCGCCAAAATAAACCTGGAAATGACACGAGTAGGACAAAACATGATTAATTAAGAAGAAAAAACCTCAACTTAACCGAAGGCATGGCAAGGAAGTAAACTGAGGATGCTGAACTAAGGGATGGAGTAAGAAATAACAGAAGAAATCACACAAGGCGCTGCAGAGTTCATGAGGAAAAGCTGCGCAGAGCAGGATGATATCGCCAAACACCAACTATGAAAATTCATGATGTTACTAATTTGTTATTCTTTCTTAAACAAGAAAAAATAAAACATGTCGAGGTGTAAAAATCATTCAGAAAGCAGTTTTTTCTTTAATTTGAGCCCTCCAATAACTCGGCAGCGGAGTTTCTCAAAGACCCGAGGACAAAGACATTTGCATGTTCTCGTATTTGCATTTTCCTCAGTATGAACGTTTGACTCATTTTCACTGGCAAAAAAAAATTGGGACCAAAGAGAAACGCCGCACATAAAGCAGGTCAAAAGCAAACAACGGGCCTGCGTGCGGATCAGACCTTATCTGCACACAGATTTGTTTCAATGTGCCAAAGGTCCTAATGGAAACAGGCAGAGAAATATTACGACTCTGCGGTCGGCAAATTAATCCCCCACCCCACCCCACCCGCAATTCGTTTCCGAGCTGGCTGGCGGTGGACGCTCCGCGCGCTTTCGCCGACAGCGACTGGCGCGCACAGGTTCCGATGCCCGCGGGTCGCGTCATTTCTGAGGAGCCGTGACACTCTTGTCACAATATTCGTCTCACGCGGCGGAGCGTCGTGTCCACTTGTATTAGGGACAGAGTGTCAGGCGGGGGGGGGTGCAGAAATGTTAGCACGGAGCACATGGAATCACTTTCACGCTCTCCCCCCTCTTCCTTTTATTGCAAGCCGAGACAATATCGTCTCCATTACTCGTGGTAAGCGATAACCAGGCAACGGATAAGAGCAGCCAACTACAGAAGCCCCTAAGAAGACATGTTTTGTTTCTTCACAAGCCATTTTCTTTAATTACGAGATATTATCTCATTATTTCGATATATTATCTCGTCATTTTCAGAGAACGGAGTTCGTTTTCCTGAGATATCTTGTGATCTCGAACTTTGTTTTTTTGTGATAACGAGATATTTATTCATGAGCTCGCATGGATTTACAGAAGAAGAAGAAGTGGCAGGCTGATGATGTGACCCTATGTGCTGTGGGCAAGGAAAGATGATTATTACAGGAAGACATCGCCCCAAATTCTACGGAAGCCCTAAGAGGACAGGCTGTTGCTGTTTTTTTGGTTTTTTTACAGGCTTTTTACTCAAAATAAGGAGATATTAACTTGTTATAATGAGTTAATATCACGTTATATCAAGATAAAATATCGTTATTCCGAAAAAACGGCTTGTAAAAAAACAACAAAAACATGTCCTCTTTGGGCTTCCGTTGCCCACAGCTTCTCTATGCTTTATTTGTCACAACAGTGCCTGCAAAACGTGTGCCAACTTCCTGGTTAACGAAAAAGGGACTGATAAAACAAGATAAGTGCATTCACGCGACCGCAAAAAAACATTAAGAGGCACAAATTCCCAAAACATTCAAGTGTTGAATAAAAGCGAGTAGAGCACTGCGTTTGGTTGGAGTTTCTAACTCATTGCTGGAAAGCTGCTGAAATGAGTCGATGTTGATCGTGTTGTGGAAGTGAGGACGTGTGGGGTGGGGGGGGGGGGGGGGGCGAAGCTCCGGGACAAGAAGTTTATCCGTGTGATACGAGCTCCCGGCCAACCGTGATGTGTCGTCGAGTTACAATTTAAGATTTTTATTATAGATAAACACCTTGGAACCAATGCGCTTCATAAAAAAAGTATTAAGAATTTATGTCGCCGTATCAAGTGTTGAGTGGGCCGCATGTCGGGATTTTTAGCACCTCGTTAAAAGTCACGCATTACATGAATTATGCATGGCTGAAATATCGTCTCCCCACCCCACCCCCCCACCCCCCTGTTCTGGCTACGATGCACCGGGATATTGTCGGTTCCAGAGACCAATCAAAAAGCCACTCAAGTGGTTTTTCGTTGGAGAGCAGTTTACGTACATAAAGAGAGAAACAGTCGGAGGAGGATTGCACATGTGCGTAACTCGGGGGACGCGTAAAGAATATGTTGCCTGCTTCCTTGCTGACAGTGCAGCAGGGCGAAGCTTGAACAACGGCCCCGGAGTTCTCGCTGCGAGATCTCGCGCCGCGTAAATCACGGGCGTGGGAAAAGTGCCGGGCCCTCCGTAAATCACCCCGCCACCCGTCTCGGGGGAAGCGTCGGAGGTTACGCTGCAGATGGGATTCTCCATAAAGCTGAGGGTCACTTTCAGTGGTTGAGGGGGAAAGATTTACCGGACAGTCACTTTTTCGGGAGTGGAGCTTCTTCTTCTTCCTCGTCGGCGGTCAAAGCGTAAATTTCCTGTCAAGTTTTTTTGTAAGTCACTCGCAGTCGAATCCCAAATGTGATGCTCAGATTAAACACTGGGACGAGTTCAGGGGCATCAAAGACATTGAAGTTCAGGGACCACATACAGCAAAATGTTGGTATTAAGTAAGCCACAGCTGTCTATATCACATAGAGCCTTAATTTCTCTTGATTAAGAACAAAAAAAGATTACTCCAACATTCCGAAAACATCTGAGTCTGATGCAGGAGTTTGAGGGCGCGCAGTCTCCTTCAGGGGGCGACCTTTGGTCAGTATGATCGACAACGAACCCCCTTGGGGCCACTGCTCGTTTCGACTGGGGAATTTCCAGCAAAGATGACCAAGCCCCAAGTAGTATTCAGTCCCAAATCCCCCTGTCAAACCAGGGGGCCGAGCAGGACTTGTTTGCCTCTTGATCTACAGCCACTGGCTGCTCCTCTCATTGGCTTCCAAGTTGCTTTTATGGCTTGGCACAAGCTCTGGCCTCCGACTACGAGACCTTTTAACAGCTTAATGAGTAGATGCCGCCACACCGACTTCCAGAAAATGAACTTCTGCACTGTGTCAATAATTTTGCCTGTCAAGTCCTACTAGGTGACAATGGGCTCAATGACCTGCCGAGAAAGGGGGAACCGAGCACTGGCAGTGGTGTTTACAATCTTTGGGTGGGGTAACCCTGTTCCTTTCAAAATAAAAAAAATCAGAAAATACCCAATGAGTATCCTGGAAGGAAGTCATTCAATAGAATGATCATAGATTCTTTCAGAACTTCTATTCTGCTAATGGACCCTCACGGAAATGAGCGTTCCTCTCTTGCTTGGATGTGTTCGTGTGCTCAAGTACCAACAAAAACAGAGTGAAACTTTGTTTGAAACTCCGAAACAATACGGCAATAGAGAGTTTTGTGATTTTTTTAGATGTGGGCTGGATTTCAGTTGGGTCGGATTCGGGTTAGACAAAGGGAACATGGTTTGGGTTTGGAGCTTCTTTCAAAGGAAGATGTTCCCATAAATATTCAATGAATTGTCCTGAGTTTCATTCCGATTACACTCCTTTATTTCCCTTCCTCTCATCCTGTTGACGGATGCTGATGGAAAGTGACAGTCCTCTCCTGCCTGCGTGTGGTGCACGAGTCTGGTCATGTGCTCGGATATCAGGGGGAAAAAAGAGCAAAACCCTGCTTTGCATTGCAAAACTCGACACAAAAAAACAAAAGAAAAAACTCACTGCTTGTCAGTTCTAGAGATGGGGGAGGTTGTGGGATTCGGCGCAAGTGGGGTAGTGGTGGTAGTGTCGGTGGGTTCCGCCAGTTGTCAGCGCCTCGCGTCCGCCGAGAAGGCCGCCTCGACAAATCGTTTGTGTCAGCTGAGGGGATGGAACGTGGGGCCTCTGTTGTGGTTTTGAAGTGCGGATCAATGTCAGGCGCCGGGTGCCGGGCCGAGGGGGAGGAGGTGCGGCGGAGGAGGGACGCAGGAGCTCGCTGCCCCCCAGCAGACCTCGCCAGACACGGCGCCCCTGGTGGCTGGGATGCGGAAGAGGCGGTGTCCGTTTTCTGCTGCCTCAAGTCTTCTTGTTTAGGAGACCCAAAGCGCGTGATTTCAGGGTCACGGGCTCAGGCCTCAGGAGGGCCCCAGCCTCTACACACACACACACACACACACACACACACACCTTTAGTTCAGCAGCAGGGACATGCGCTGATGCGTCCACTTTCCAACCCATGTTGAGGTTTCATCGGTCGAAAACAACTCACGGTCCCGCTCCTCCTCCTCCTCCTCCACCACCCGTTTGTTTCTTCTTGCCGGTCTGGGTTTGATTTCCATACAGCCCCTTTCATTGATGCACTCCTGTACGGGAGCCAGCTCCCACATAGCTCAAATTTCAGAGGCTCTCACCGTGATCGTGCCATGACTCAGCACTTGACTTCTCAAATGAGCAATGACCGACGCGAGCGAACCGGGTCACGGGGGAGACACAGTCCCTTTCACCAGCTCTTTTCACTTTTTTTGCACATTTCAATGCTGGTTTCTAAAATCTGCCAATCCACTAAACGCAATGATCAAAATTCACACACGCTCTCAAGTTGTACTCGGCAAGATCTTGGCAGCCGTTTTTCAACCACCATAAAGACACAGGAGAACCATTCACGGGAGCTTTTGACTCAACAAACCTTGGATTGAGGGGATTGAAACTTACAACTCCCTGGCTTGAAAGCCTCCTCTCAGCCATTGAAGCACACAATACGGATGAATCAACGATTTCACCTTGGCGTTCTTGAGGAGGAAAGGTAATATTTGGCACGAGCAGACCCTTCAAGTCCCAAATCTAAACTCACACTTGTGTTTCAAATGTGGAAACAGTCATAAAAAAAATGATCTCGTGTGAGTGAAACTGTGCAGAAGCGCTTGGTATCTCCCTTCCTGTGCTGCACCCCGGACCACCGTGGGTTTTTCCCGTCAGTCCAACTCTCCTTCTGTCGCACATCTGTGAGCGAGTCACTCCAGCCAGCAGAGGCTTGTCAAACAGAGCACAGTCAGCCACTTGAACCACATTGATAAGCTGTCTTTTTGATCACTGAAGTGTCAGCGGTCTGGTGCAAGTCGTCTTGAGGCAAAAGTGGTGGAACATCCAACTCTGTGACTGAGCACTTTTCCATTTTAACTCTTTTATGAGGGATTCAAAATTCAGACCCCCAAATTTCCACCAAAGTCGACGGGTTGCACAGCACTGTTCAAGTACCATATTTTCCGCACCATAAGGCGCACCGGATTACAAGGCGCACCTTCAATGAATGGCATATTTTAAAACTTTGTTCATGTATAAGGCGCACTGAATTATAAGGCGCATAGAATAGACGCTACAGTAGAGGCTGGGTTTACTTTATGCATCCATTAGAAGGAGCTGCGCGAAAGGGAATGTCAACATAACAGTCAGATGGGTCAGTCGAACTTTATTAATAGATTACAAACCAGCGTTCTGACAACTCCGTTCTCTCCCCAAGTGAATAAACAGTCTTCTTTACTTGGCGCAGGTCATCTTGTTGCTTTCTCCACTTCCGCACCATTGATTCGTACATGTCAAATTCTCTCACTGCTGCTTTATTCCCATGTTCTTCTGCGTTACTGATCACCTTGAGTTTAAACTCTGCGTCGTAAGCGCGTCTCTTAATAGGAGCCATTTTGGGGTCTTTACATAAACACACAAATGGAACTGAAACGGCACGCCTCGTGCAGTCATATATCCCAGCATGAGCCGTGCGCTTGAAGTGGGCGGCTGCTTACCGTAGTTGCAAGACCTGTTGTGGCTAAAAATTGGTCCATATATAAGGCGCACCGGATTATAAGGCGCACTGTCAGCTTTTGAGTAAAATGGAGGTTTTTAGGTGCGCCTTTTAGTGCGGAAAATACGGTATGTACTTCACTGAAAAAAAACCCCACATTTTTGCACTAAATGTCTCCAAAGCTGGAGAGGAAATGAGTTTTAACTCTAGTTCTATCCAGAAAGTAAAATACAAAAGAAACAACTTCAAATCTCTAAAGTTTAGCTAGCAGTCCTCCATCTTTGTTCTCCTACCAACAACCGTAACTCTGAAAGATCTTACAGCCCTTCCAACCCAGTAGGGCACTTCTGAAGGGGCCAATGAACGCCCTTTGGATACCCGATCGCCCCCTGAACCAATGAGCCCCCTCCCACTTGCCAGTCGTTGCCAGGCATCCTGATGGGCGTTCCTTTATGTCGCGACCAATGCCACCTGCGAGATTTAAAAGTACATTAGTACTTTTTGAAGTGGGCTGCAGAGTTACTTTGTGCCCAATATACGTGTGTGTGTGTGTGTGTGTGTGTGTGTGTGTGTGTGTGTGTGTGTGTGTGTGTGTGCGTCTGAATCATTACAGCCCACGACAGAAGCACGACAGAAGTATAACATCATGTAAGATTTTATAATGCCTTTTTCTGTGAGGGCACGATTAAAAGTAAACATGACTTGAATCCTGTTAGGCTTGAGGTAGCTACTAATGTACATGTTGTTGAAATCTCCTTTCATATTCAAAACAAAAAAGTCTTTAGAACTCCACAGAAACATTCAGCTTCGAGGGGACAAAAAGCACTGCTGTTCCCAGCAGTGCTCCACGCACCGTCAGTGTTGCAGAATGCAAGCCGCTCGGCGAGATAATGAGTTCTAACGACACCAACTGCTTAATACAGTACATTTTAATTGCTTTCCACGCGATCTGCCTACTTATCATCTCCCTAAATGCAGACAGCATGAAGACGTACAGAGAGCACCACCTGCTCGGAGTCCAGGTAGCTGGTTCAGTGTGGCAGCAGATAGTATCCATGGCAACAAACATCATTCAGCCCCCAGCGCAAAAAAAAAAAAGAAAAAAAAAACAGGTAGGCGGAAGAAACATAAGTGAAGGATGGTTTTTGACTCATCCACACTGAAGCATCTCCTTACTGTAGGTGCTGCCTGTTTGGGTAGTTTGAGCAGGTGAAGGAGGAAAAATAAAGTTTTTCAGCACCTGAAAAAAAGTCATCGCGTCGAGTTTGTACACTTGTAGGAGTTTGTTGCAGAGATTTGCAAAGTGAGTTTAAATAGGGCAGTGAAAATGATGCATTCAGTCAGATTTTCTGTTGAAAGTGAGGAAAAATCTTCTCACTTGCCATGTCAGCTCGCTGTAAGGGACATCCGGCTTTCTGCAAAGTCGCTTGCGAATCTCAGTTTTTGTCCCATTTTCGTGTGCGTTCACATGTTGTCACTTGTTCACTGGAATCCTACCAATTCGGCCTCGGTTCTGCAAAACACATACTGGATTTGTCCCTTCCCAGGACCCTTCCACGCCCTTGTTTCCCCCGTTATCGTGGAATTGCATCATGCCAGTGTGCAGACACACTTTACACTGCTGCTATCAGATTCTAGTAGTTGCTCAATCTTTAATCCAAACGCGAAAAAAAAATTCCATGCTATGTTACGTGGCTAACCTAAACATTATTAATAACAATTCTATGTTGCGCAATTCATAACCTTTATCAGTATATTTATAATGTTTTGAATATCTATAAGCCACACAAACAAACTTTCTGGTTCCTCAGCAGAAGCTGATTTTCTACAGCTTTCCGCAGCTCGCCCTGCCCTTTCTGGCCTGAAAATGAGACTCTGTGACGCCCAACAGCTTTTTCGCAAGCTGCAGAACCGGGCAGAGGTGTGTTGAGTTTGACAGACAACTCAAGAACCGCAGCAAGCCCATAGGCACGAGACTCCAGTTCCAGTGTGCGATGCAGCTGCTGCTTTACCTTCTCCCTTCATTCTTTCCTCTGCCTTTGTACTCAGGCTCAGTTGTGTTTGAGGCTTGTTGCTTATAGACAAACACTGCTGATGAGACGGAGAGTGAGAAGGAAACACCTGCTCGTATAACTTCCTATTGATGTGTGGATGTTCACGTGAAATAAAATGACAATTTTTTGGAACTGCCTAAAACTATTGTATGTTTTACCTTTATAAATAACATATATAAAAGAGCTATAATATTTTTTATTATTAATAATATTATAAACCTATTTCACCAGAGGCACAGCAAATTTCCCTCTGGGATTAATAATAAAGTTGTTCTGATTCTGATTAAACAGCTCTTTCTGTATGCTGTATATGCTAGAGAAGTATCGTATCAACGTTATTATTATTGTTCAACAGAACACTGGTGCCAGAGCAAATGAGCAGACCAGGATGCACGTTCAGCTTGAGATCGCACACCACTGTGTGGTTCATCTTGTTTGAACATCGGCATTCTTCGTTCTTAAAGTCTTTTTTTTTCCGCGGCAGAACAACTGTTCAATACATTTCGGCCGCTGAACACGCCTCGGGTGCGCCGATTGTGCAGGTTGGTGGGCCCAGAGCGGCAGCAGCATCAAGTGATACATTATGAGCGAACAGCCGGCTGGCCCCGACGGCCCGTCGTACCGAATGGCCGGCCCCTCTGGAAGTTCCAGCTTGTGCGCACACACACACACACACACACACACACACACACACACACACACACACACACAAACACACACACATAACTAGAACATAAATGTTGCTGTATCTATTTGAGACCATTATGATGAGTGAGACAATTTTTAAGATTGAGTCCTATTTCATCAACGGAATGAATAAATGAATGAATGAATGAATGAATGAATGAATGAATGAATGAATAAATAAATAAATA
>JASSRZ010031542.1:0-25527 GCA_032164315.1 Malacoctenus gilli | reverse complement strand
ATTTCATCAACGGAATGAATAAATGAATGAATGAATGAATGAATGAATGAATGAATGAATGAATAAATAAATAAATAGATAAATAAAAACTACAGAATTAAACTGTCAAGGCAATATTTTTTTTATTTTTTTTTTTTACAAAATAAATATCACATAAATAATATCTGACAGTATGAACTGTCTGACAGTATGAGATGCCTTCATTCTCTGTCTGAGTGCAGCGCTCCAGGGAGTATTTACCCCACCCCCGAATCTCCCATCAGTCCAGCAATTCATTTGTATTTTGGCGCGTAAAATGACACGTGTTTTTTCAAGTGTTAAAAACGACTCGGTGTTCTCCGGAACCCATTCACGACACGTTGCTTGTGTGTTCCTGGCCGGCACCTCGGGTCCTGATTAAGTTTGCGCACCAACGTATTTGTGTTTCTCGATGAGGAAAAACATTATTCCTGGCCTGGTTCCGCGGATCCCACATTTTTTCCTCTTGTAAGCACTCCATCGACCCTCCTGTCCCTGTAATCCGGCGCGTTGAGAGCGGCTCCGCTGCAGAGAGTCAGGAAATTGCCGGCTCTGGCAAAACAGTGAGTCGTCTGACAGCGAGAACCCCTTCAGTCTTTCTTGGCGGGCGTCGGTCGCCGTGCAGCGCGACCGCCAAAGGTCAGCGGTTCGGTCCGACCGCTGCGGCCTGAGCTCCCGGAGCCGAGTCGCGGGCAGAGACGCGGGCGGCGCAAGGCGGTGACGGTTGGCCCCGGGGCCACGCTGAGAGCGCAAAGTCTTCTGAAGTGGAAAATGCAGTGAGTCAGATAAACATCCCCATGTCCTCATGAGTCGAGGTGAGCAAAATAATATTATCAACGTCAGACACACAACACCGAGATCCCCCCCCCCGCCCTTGCGTGTGCTGCGGGGGTCGCGATTCTGCTCCACTGCTTCACTCGCTCGCGCGGTTTAGAGTGCATCTTGTCCATCTCAAAGCCTGTTTTCAGATGAAGCCACCAAGTCGGCAACGGCGGAGTCTCGCTGAAAGCCAGGCGGGTTGTTCCCGAAGCTTCGACTTCTGCAGCAGAGATTTTGCTTTCCCAGGATGTAAACACACTGTCCGTGGGCCAAACTGTGACACGGAGCAAGCCCACGGCCACATTAGTTCACGTTACAACATCAAAATGACATTTATTTTGGGATGATGTTCAGGCTTGGCAGTGAAGGCCTTGCTTCCCCTTTTTGCACCTCCTCAAAGGGTCAGTGGTGTGCGATAAAGGCCATGCCAGGTGAGGCAACAACGTAAGAATACAATAAAGGAGGTCATAACTGCTATCCAATCATTGGCCTGCACACTAAGTGCACCTGCATGTGTTCCACAATTGCAAACACAGTTCTGCCAAGGCTGTTTCAACATGTCCCATGTTGACAAGCTGTTACATTGAAAGAATATACAGAAGAATGGGGACAAAAATCAGGAAATGTTGAGCTGATTCATTCAGAAATTCAAACTTGTCCAAAGCAAAATAAACTATCCAGAGGGCTGCACCACACTCCGTTGTGATTTGCTCTCAGTGAAGAAGAAACAGCAATTCAGGAGTGCCCGTCTACCCAACACTGCCCCCTAATGCGAGGCAGAGGCAGTGACAGGGCCTGTCGCTTCCCTTCCTGCTTCAGTCCCCCCAGCCCCCAGAATTATGTCACATCGCCGAGACTTAATATCTCATCTTGACATTTCCAGTACAAAAAGAAAGTGAGGACTGAAAGTGTCAGCAGACTTTATGTTGGTGACTGAGAGCAAAACACACAGTTTGGATGGGGCCTGTGTGATCAGAGGTGAGATGAGGCTCGGGAAATTATATATATATATATATACATATATACATATAGATAGATAGATACATAGATACATAGATATTAAAACTCTTCCTGAGTGATGGATTTCTATTGTTTGACTGTTGACTTATGGATTCAGTAACTGTACAGACACGTTTTATTAGGTCTGGTAAATAAAAGCATGACTGGTCATGTTAGGGTCAATTTTAGTTCCCGATTTCAACTCGTTTGCCTCGGAAGATATTGATACCTGTCTCCTCTGTGTTAAGCTTTTCGTTGACAAACAAAGACTGACTCTTCCCAGTGCAGTTTTTACAAAGAGGCCTGTGGTTTGGGGTCCCGATCACACTCCGTTGGCATCACCAGTTTCAGGTGTTTCTTTTTTAAATTCGTGCAGTAGCTTCGTGTGAATTGTGGACTGTTCCTCAATTCCTCAATTCACTTTATTAGTTGGAACCTCAGACTCGGCTTGTTGTGAAAGATTCATGAGATCCCGACGCGCCTCAAATCTTCACACTTTGGTGGGACCTGGTGAAAGTAAGCAGGGGGGTGGGGTTGGGAGCGGGGGCGGGGGTTCGGACACAACAGCAGGACCTGTCGGCGGGTTGCACCGCTAATCCCGTTATTTATGTTTAACCTGGAGTCCACCCTGTGAAGTAGCATCAGCATGCTGAATTATTAATAGACGGCGCCGCTAACTACTGGCCTGAATTTGGATTTTTCGCCGACGATACACACGCGTCTGAATACTGATGGAGTTCAGCGAGGACGCAAAGTTCCGTCTTTGCTTTTTTTGGGGGGGTTTCCAACCGCCGTAATGAGGGAGCAAAAAATTTCCCTGTCGTCGTGGGGGCCAGCCGAGGAGCTGAGGGTCACCATAAACAACAAAGGCGAGGACTTTACGAGACCCAGGAGATAAATAGGCGCTGTGTAGGGAAAAAAAAAAAAAAAAAAGCATTCTTGTTAGAGAACATATGTTTCAGCCCCGCATCCCCCCCTGTGTAAAGGTCACCGTGAGACAGAGTAATGACTCCGGCATATTCATTGCCGTGCGTCTTCATCTATTTGCCGCAGATGAGCAGGGGGGACCCCCACATCATTTACGAGGGTGGAATTATGTACTGAGTCGCTGCGAGGGGAGCAGCAGAGTTATGAGTTCCAGTGTTATGACTTTCAAGGGTCTAATGAAGACATCACTTCGCCGCTGAACCGCACAGCCGCCGCTGTTTCGCTGCCATATTTAAGGGGATTACTGAAGGTCCGGACACCTTCTCTGAAAGCCCGGGCAACTCTCGCTCATGTTTAATAGTCGCGTCGTCACCATTAGCGTTGCCTTTTTATTCGTTCCCCCTCCGAATCTATAAACCGGCTGTCCTAAATGGGTATTAATTATTTTTCATGGCCGTCCGATGAGCCGTAAAATCAGCTGACAGATTTCTGGCGCGGCTTCCTAGAATTTAATTTCGCATTTTCCACAGAAAAAAAAAAAAAAGGACGAGCCGAGTCGGCTAATTAGAGCAGGGATTCGATGCGTGCGGGGAGGGGTGTATATCAGGATGTTAAAAAAAGGAAGAAAAAAAACAAAAACGGAGCTGCTTTGTAATTTGCAGTTTTGGATGGGGAACAAACCGGGTTTTGTGTTTCGGGTTTTGCAGGCTGGATGGTTAACTGCACAACAGAAGATGTGTAATGCTTTAATTTGAGCTCTTTTTACACTGGTTATTTTATTCGGAAATTGCCGCCATCAATCTTTCCCAGAATACTTTTAAAAGTGCAAAAACAGCCTTCTGCCCTACAGTGTTTTTCTGCACCCTTAGTTTCAGTGAGAAGAACAAACAGTTACTTTTGTCCTTGATATTTCCAGGTACTATTGCATTCGTACCTCACCAATGTTACTCAACCAAACGAGGTATAACATCTGTTGCCTGAAACTTTTTAAGGACCTCCAGGATCAAGCTAGGCTGAACACCACGTTAGACATACCAAGCGATACACATACTGCTGCTTCGATTTGCATGGTGCAGTATGTATGCCATGTCGGGCAGCACGTGGGTTTGTTTCAAATTCGCAGGCTGCAAACCACGGGCCAGTCTGCAGGTTCTGGAAATCGGCCTGAAATCCAAACCAGTTCGATTCGATGTGGTGAATCCCTCCATTTAATCCGGGTTTTTTCTTTGGCTTTCACTTCACATGTTTCGGCAATTGTCACTCAGTCTTTGGCTTGGTTTTCAGTGTGTTTTGACCCAAGAACCAATCACTGGTGCATCGCCCCAGCCCCACTTGGAGTTTGACATTATTCTACTTCAAGCATCGTACTTGAACCCATCTTTTAATGTCAAACTTTGCACGAGTAGCCTGCTCGTCAACCAATATTCACCATTACTTTCTTCACTGATCAGTGGTCACGTTTTCATTGCTGATTGTCGAACAAACTCCAAGTTTTACATTTCAAATTGGGTTGCCTTATTTTTGGCTAATTCTTGCAGCGTGACTGACATTCATATCAGGTTTCATCACCACATCCTCTCTCTCTTTTTTTTTTTTTTTAAAGCTGGCCCCTTTTTTCAACTCGCGAGCACGATAATGAAGTGGGAACAGTGGGCAGTGTTTTTCTGGGCCGGATCAGGAGGGAGAGCGTTTCAAAGGGCGGCTCTGCACAACAGCCGAGTGGGAGCATCAGAGGCCCGGGCGCCGCCTGGTGCAATTGGTATGCCGCAAACATCGGCGGAACAAAGGTTAGAAAAAGAGCAGCGAAATGAAGCCCTGTATTACACATTATCACCGGTGACCAGACAGACGTGTCAGAGGAAAAGGTGGACCATCACGCTGTTCGGGATAAAGTGGATGAGACGTTCCGGGTGGGAGGGGGGGGGATTGAAGGGCGTAATTTGTATGCGGGTCCCAAATCAAAGCAACGACGTTCGCTTGTCCTCTCAAGTAAACACCCAGAAGAATTACAACCTTTACTGTGCTTCATTTAATCGCAGATGGGAAGAAGAGAGGGAGAGAGAGAGAGAGAGAGAGAGACAGGGGAAGAAAAAAAAAGGATCTTCGAGCTGCTTCAGCTCGTCTTTCCTCCTTTTTTGATGTCTCCATCCGGGTATTAAGCCACTGAACAACGTCCGTTTGATTCGATGTAGACGGGAGAGCTCCAAAAAAACCAAATTAGACTTAACAAGCAGCATAAATGAACATGAGACACTAAGGACAGATATATCCTGAACGAGTCATTGGTGGCATTTTAATGTGAAATCTGAAAAGGCGGCCTTTGATCTGCCGCTCTGCGCGACTGTTCAAACGAGGTTTCTTGAAGCTTTTTTTTTTTTTCGAAGACTGATGTGTCGCTCTGACAGATACTCTTGTAATGATGACGCGGAGAAGCCAAGATGTGCTGTCTTCACAAATAAAAAACGAGCTAATTACACTGCGCCAAAAAGAGCCAGAGCGGTGAAATGGTCTGAGAAGAGACGACAAAGACGCGCGAGGGGGCACACAGCAGGGGGTGTGGCTGCTCTGACGAGGCAGCCCTCAGTTAGTCACAGTTTTTCACTCGTAAATGAGGAATACAACAATCAGAGGAATTAGTATATCAAAACAAGATTTGCTCAGAGTGCACGAAAGAGCCATATGGAGTTTGGAAACACTGGCTGCTTGATTTATCCAAAAAAACGAGCAACGAGCCAGGCGCACTGTGAAGACAAAGTCATTTCCATGCCTAATAGAGAGACTGAATCGGAAACTGAATAAATCACAGTGACTTTTAAGTGCTCAGCCCATCACCAAGAGCTCTGCCGCCATGTGCCGAGGCAGTTTCTAGCCATGAGGTGACATCCTCGTTTTGAAGGTGATCCGAGCTGAACTATGTTCAAATATGCTTGGGAATGTGTCAGTTTTCAGGGAGACGGAAGCATTTCAAGGACGGGTTCCATCCCCACACCGACCAAGGCAGCGGCAATCGAAGGGATCAACATAAAGCGTAGGGAGAATGGTGCTCTGGTATCGACCGGTTATGTCTTGCGACTTGAGCTTCTAAGGTGAAAAACTAAAGCTGCGTTTTTGAGACCAAACCTTGCAGTCGTGCGTTTGCATTCCGGCGTGAGAACTCTCCTGCCCTAATGAAGTACAGTAGAGGTAGTATGCACTCATATGTATTTCATTTAAGTTACAGAATGACAATCTTAAAGGGCCAGTCACTCAAGCTTTATTTGTTGATTTCTTGATTATTGTTTCTCTGTTTCTTTATTTCATTTGTTATGTGAATGTGTGGCAGCACCAAGTGGAACCTTTGGCACCAAGGAACCTGGGCACAATCACCTCTGTTTAACAGGGAAATCCTTTTTGCTACTGTGAAGCCAATCCTGTGACCTGCAACAGTAGAATCAAGATTTTAGGGCTCGTTGGCTGCCTTAGATCAGGACGAGATGGCTGCGGCTGTCCCCAGGTTAAAGCTCAACAGAGGACAGCAGACGCAAGAAGACAAGAAGTGTGAATCAATCAAAACCTATAAAGGAGCTTGAGATGAAAGAAATGCAGCTGAACGGAGACGGGAGATGGCCCGAGTTCCTCCTGAGCATCCGTGATGTGTGACGAGCAGTTAAAGTGATGCACAAGCAGTTGAAGCTCACCATACCAAAGGAATCAATGGCATACAAATACTGCATTGTGAGTACACAGAACTCTCAGTATTTGCCACAACGTGGTTAAATAAAAACCTCAACTTTACATATTCATGGAGAAAATCGTGCTGAATGGACGCCGTGTTGCATTTCTGTGGGGCAGTCCTCCCTGCGCACCACATGTATATCAGCTTCCGTCAGTGTTTTTCCCCCCCAAAAAATCAAGCTCGACTTACACATGCAAACCTTCATTAGATCGAGCCCCTTAAGACTCAGTGGGTGGGTGGGGGTGGGGGTGGGGTCACACACCGTGAAGAAGTTCCACAAGTGAAGTAACGGAGCAGTGCACTAAAACTGCTGTGACTGTAATTGTCTCCTTTAATCACTTCCAGTTGTCTCGCAGAAGGGGAATGAAATCAACCACAGGGCCCTTTTTTTGAACAGCCTCAACTCACCAACGCTGTTTTTCGAAGGCTGACGATTTTGACTTGATTCGCATTCGTTGCATCAGGCGCTGTCAATGTTTCTTCCTAATCATCACAAACCGAAGGCGAAACGAGCAAGTGTGTCATCATGACGGATTCACCTCTAACCATGTGATGAAACCATGCTCTTCGAGGGTATGACGACAACACCGCAACCAGGTGTTCATCTTGCTGATTTGGCTGGACAAACATCGGATTACTTCACCACTCGCGCTTATTATATCGACCGCCGGTACCGCCCTCTCCCTTCCTCTCCTCTTTGAATGTGCTGCATGCAGATCTCTTCCAGGACTGACCTATATTGCCTCTTTTTTTCCGGAGAAGAAGAAAGCAAGTCTTTTGTTATTTTTTTTATTTCCCATCGCCGAAGAAGAGCCGGATTTGAGCGATTCCCCAGCGTGACCTCATCCTCGCAACGAGCATCCTCATCCCATTATTGGGAAGTGACCCAGATTTTACACAAAAGAAGAAGAACCGCAGTTGGCCAGGTCTGTGCTGTTGTGTCGGGCATCAACGTGGCTCTCCATTTGACGGCGCTGTCGAAGCGTCTCTTTTTTTCCCGACTTGGTCCTGAAGAACTGGCCAAACGCACCGGATGTTTCCAGAAAAGCAGAACACATTTCGTTTAAGATGGTGTGTTACAGAAAGATATCCACACATCTTTGCCAGTGGACAAGCAGTGGCACGATCGCATTATGTGGCTGGAGCTGGCTGTAAAGGCTAGGAGGGGTCAAGGTCAAAGAACGCTGCAAAATTAACAGTGATGAGTGGTGATAAAGATGTAAAAGCCGTTGTTCTCGACGTTGGCACCAGGTGGCACACGTGAGGAGGCAGCAGTGTGTCTCAGGAAGCTGCCAATGATTTACGAGCTTCACCACGGTGCCCCAAAAAGTGTGGCGACCAACTAGAAATCAGAGGTGGAGTCTAATGGTGAGCCAAGTCCGGCTGAAATCAAGTAAGGAAAAAAAACCTATGGAGAAAACAAGCATCCATGACTTTTTATCATCGTTGTCAGCAAAACAGTGGCATGGATACCAACACCAGTAAACTGATTGGCAGGAATACTGCTCCATTTGATCACATGGTGCCAACATGACAGTATACAAAGCATTATATAACAGCAGATGACAGCAAGTACTGAAGTGGGATACAAATGTAATGGAAAATAAACAGTTGGAGAGTTGGTGCTTATGTGGAAAAAAAGGGCTATTCCCTTGAAGTATGCAGGGAAAAGTGACAAATAGTTTCAAGGCAAGGTGGGTGTTCAGAGGGAGTGATGTCAGATCTCGAGTGGGGGAGTCTGATTCTCGCCCTGATCCCAGTGAAACCTTACAGAGGTTTTTGTGCGGGGGGGAAAAAAGGCAATGAATATTTTGAACAAAACACAGACTCGGAGGGACTTTTATAACAAATAACTGATTCTACAGGACGGAACTTTTTCTTCGGCATTTCTGGTAACAGGCCGAATACTATTGACCCTAGTTCTTTCAGAATCCCAATTAAAGAGGTTTCCCAGAGGGGGGGAGGGGGGGGGGTGATTGAACAGTTTTTTGAAAGGCCTTCTGTCACAAAAGCTCCACAATCCCACACATGGGTGCTACTTTTGGGAGGTGAAGGTAATGGGGGGGATGGAGGGAAGTAGAGAGAGAGAGGAGGGGGGCTCGCAAAGCAGTGAGCAAGATCAGTGGTAAATCCATTGTAATCTTCTTCTAAGCTACAGACCCGCTCCACAGAGGCCTCATAAGCAGGAGACAGTCCGTTATGACTGGGCCTTTCATCCGGGCGGAGGAGATTACATCTGAGGGAACGCGTTCGCCTTCAGAAGTCCTGCACAGCAGCTTCCCCCCCCCCCACACCCCTCCCACAAATGCATCATTCTGGTCACATCCGCGTCAAGAACAGACACATCGAAGACCCCTTCGAAAAACCAACACTTATATAATCCCGCTCGAGACCCTAAATGTCCTGCAGGGTCCGGGGCCCGCTTGTAGGGATTCAAACGGGCGTCCCGCAGTCACAGCCTCCACTCACTTTTCCTTCAGGTCCACACAAGTAACGCGGAGGGGCTCGCACAGGCAGATGTTGTATCGTGGGGGTGTCAAACTGAAATGCACAGTGGGCCCAAAATTTAAAGTTAAACAAAGTCATGGGCAAACACTGAACAAGTGAACCTTTCAATTTGAACCCAAACAAATTTAGCTTCAACAATGAATATAGAGCAAGCAAAGCTTTTGCAACTGTTTAGTGCCGACATGCAAAATTGAATTTCAAATTAAAAGAACACACGAGTGGCATTCTTTCATTTAGTAAAATTTAAATAAAAATTGTACGCCTCTTTCGACCTGTGGCCTTTTGATTTGAATATCAAAATGAACTTTTTAAAAAAGGCTAATACATTAGTAAATAATATAAAAAAATAATAAATGAGTCAACTACCTAAGCTCATGCCTTGGAGTAGCAAGAAAAAGTGCATGAAGAAAAGATTCATTATTGCTCAGTTTGCTACACACGGATCTAGTCCACAAAGCTCCAGTTTTCTTGCCTTTCTTTAGGGAAAGGGAAAGGGAAAGTATGAGGTCACTATGGCGACTGTAACAGAGGAAAGGGGCTTTCTGGGGACCACGGGCCAGAGTTTGACACCTATGTTCTATCAGCATCTCACCAAGACGTTCACAAGATGTTTGACACCATTGCAGATGTTGCTGCGAAGCCATAGTCGCGTATTTTTTCGTGGTTCCAGTGCGTTTTTTTTAATGATCACATTCGAAAAAAAAATCTCAGCACTGCTACCAAGTGGGTTTGCCCACTGCATCTGACGATTGATGTTCTTGTCTATGGAAGTGTTAAAACCTATGCTCCGCATTCACAAAACAAACCAGAGCTGTGCGATGATGGAGACTCCACCCGAAAGCCGCCGGCCCCCTTAGGATGGTTTCCTTCATCTGAGTGATGATGGAAAGCTGTCACAGATGATGGATAACACTGGAGGTAAACTGTCAGACGCACTGCTCGTAATGTCTTCATGGCAGCTGTTGCCTTGAGCGCTTTGCATGGGGGGGGGGGTTCACTGAGGAGATGCAGGTCCCTCTGACATCGTTCCAAGCTGTTCAGCCAGGCGCCAGCTCAGCAACAGCGGCGCTCTCGGGCCAGCGTTGCGCTCATCGGATGTTCTTCATTCCTCCGCGGCTTTGGCGGTTCAACTCGCGATTACTCCGTTATGTCCAATTAGTCCTGTCGGCACGCTCCAGTTGCTTTTGCAGCCATCGCGGGCTTATAGTCAAAAGAAGGGCGGTCAAAACATATTGATTGCATTCGGTCTGGATGGTCTTAATCTCAGATCTCACTGCACCAAGCTGCTTGTTTTGTGCCAACCTGACTCATCAAACCAGCATGCTCATCATTAGGCAATCATGGGGGGGGGGGGTAGGGGTGGGGGTTGACATTAAATAGATAACAACTTCCACATGGTAATAACTAGGAACACACTGTGATAAACGCTCATTGTTTCCCAGGACAAAGCCCAGCCAGGAGGACTGATCCCAGCTCAGAGAATGTGAGCAGAGGCTGTCGACCATCACTTTGAAGGCCGCTCTCCTCTGGAGGGCTTTTGCCATGGAACCTTACGGGGGTTAAAAGATCACTACTGAATAGTCCCTTGATATGTTTTTTTTTAAGTACAGACAAGGAAAGTGGTGAAAGCAAGGATGGGATCTCTAAGGAACCCGCAGTGTTTGGCAGCAGCAATGATCTGCTCATGGGTTTTGGGAACCTGCACGTTTTGCACAGAACAGTTCGCCTGTCGAGGTTTTAAATGCGTCGGGGTTGTTCTTTAAATGTCAAGGTAGTCTCAGTGTCATGGGTCACGACTCAACTGTGATTTGCAGGTATCACTCAGCTGTTGGTACAATCAAAACTGGAAGGAAAAACAAATTTATCGATACTTCAGACTACGTTTATTAAAGTACGTGTTTACTGGGCTTCACTTTTGCACTTTTTTCACTGACTTGATTCCTTGCTTTTCACATTCTTATTTCTTTATTTACTTATTCAGTCACTTATTTACTCACTCAGTCACTCACCCACATACTTGCTCACCCACTCACTTGTGTACTAACTTATTTAAGGAAAATTAAAGCAGATGAGAGGACAATGACATAGGAGGGATCTTTAACCCTGTTAAGAATCAGTGTTAGCAGTCCACCTTGATCTTTTTTGCTTCTATGGCTCAATGTGGGCAGTGATTGGGCTGCATCACTTTTCAGTTTGAAGGGAAAATAACAAAATTGGATGAATAAATGTTCATATAATACTTAACAATATAATTAATAGAAAGAAGTTCCAACCTTTAATTCATGTGTACAGATCAAGACCTCTAGAGGTCAGTTTTTCTGGCTTTTTTGTGCCTCCAAGCAAGCACCAGCTCCAGAAAAACACTTGAGAAGCCCCCCTGCCTCCTTCCACACTTAGAAACAGCTGTTTTGCTTCTAAAAGAAGCCACTGTCCTGCTCACTCCTGACTGGTTCCCCTGTAACCATGACGGACATGGGATACAGCAATGGAAAGCTCTGGGTCTCCGCAAGAGGTCGGTGTTAAATCTCCCAAATCCGACCAATCATGAAGGAGCTACTGTAGGGTTTGACGAAGTCGCTTCTCGTTCATATTTTTTTGAAATATTCCAGCTTTTATTTTTCAAATAGAAACTGTAAAACTGCAGATGAAAATCAATCATTTGAGATCCCAGGTGGTGAAAGTGAAAAACAATTAAAAGCAAAATTACATCTTAGTTTCACAGAGTTGTATTGATTGAAGCGGATATGTAACTATTACTTTTGATATGCTGAGTACTTCGCTCTCTTACTTCACTAAGTTTTCTCGCCTTATGTTTTTACAGGGTTCGATGTCCGAACCGCTGTGGCTGCCTCTTTCTGACAGCATCCACCTGCCTGCAGCTCGGTGTTACAGGCAAACAAGCTCAGCATCCTGGCTTTAGTTGTGAAGTCAACACACAGAGAGATACGATAGAAGTGATGGATAGCCATGACACGGGGCAGCATGGCGCTCTCTGGCGGCAGCAAGCTGAGTGAGGTCAGGGCTGCAAGGCAGCACTCTGCACGTACTCGACGAGGGGGCGACACAAAAGAGCAAGAAACACTTCCTCCAGGAAATTAATGGGGGGGGGGCAAAACGAGGACAAAGGAAACATCAGTCACTTTGCACATCACGTCCCTCAGTCTTGATATAACCACTGACAGGTGGAGTGAGTGTCATTATCTGGCGCTTTGCCGTCCCAACTCCTGTAGACCGAGGCGAGAACGTACAAGAAAGAATGTGAAAACTCTTGCAAAGAAAGGCAATCAGTGAGCTAAGGTCACACACTCTAAAAGACCTGAAAGCAATCAGGCAAACGAAACAAGCAGCGGCAGTTTGATGGGACACGAGACAAACAACTATCAAATAAAGCCCCAAAGAGTCAAACCTGTGCAGCGTATAGATGCAGGGTGTCAAACAGCCCAATTTCTGTCACTAATTTGTCCATTGAGATTAGACAGCAGTCCTATCCAACATAAGATAACCTTTACCACCTTACCACAAGTATCAAAGTTAAACTTGTGGTCAGCAAAAGATTACCCAGAGGAAAATTCTACTGTTTGAAGCTTTCTCTTCTGCATCTCTGGAGACAAAAGGGAAATCCTCATCCCAGCCTCATTCAGGTTTCACATAGTTCTCGTGAATGTCTCTCTTATTACTCCCAAAATTCAAGAGAAGTAGTTGAGACTACAGCCACAGGAGTATTATTTGAGACTTTATGCAAGCATTTTCTCAATGGCTGACTGAAATCCTCAAACGAGAACATAATGAGACAAAGAGAGTCTACAATGAGCCTTCTCCAATGAAGGAGCCTTACAAATCTCACCCTCTGTATGAAATGATCAACATTTGTTTCAATAAAAATGAACAACTATATTTTATAACAAACACTTTATTAAAACAGCTGGTGAGTCCTACTTTTTTCATCAAAAAGGGCATTTAAAATGACATGGGTGTCGAGTAGAGATGTGATGATCATGAAAGAATCAATTTTTTTGAGCGGCTCTTTGGAATGAACGATGAGAATCGGACTTGACTTGACTTGAGGCAGGTGGTCCGAATGTAACAAGTGATGTGTGGTGTTTGCTGTGAGCTGCCCCAACACACTCCTGCACTTGCTCGTCACCCGCTCAAGGCCACCAACAAAAGTTCCTCCCTCCCGAACATCTCCCTCCCCTGCGAGATTGACATCAGCCCGTTTAGTCGCTTGTAGTATTTCTAACTGATGTGTGACTGTATTGTGTCAAACTCGCTCAGTTTGCTCACCCCCCGCCCCCAGCCTCTTCTTTTTTCCCCGCTCTTCCTGCATGTTGCAGGGTGTCATGCAGAGGCCAGATATTTAAAGTAAAGAGAGCGCCCGTTCTGAAGTGGTGCTCAAGAGAGATGTGTGCATAATTCCGGCAGGCAGATGAAGAGGATCTCTCAGTCTGCAGTGCTGTCAACCCTGCAGCTTTGAAGTGTGCCAAGTTCACAAGAAATTCCCAAACAAAAAAAAAAAAAAAAAGAGGGGTGGGGGGTGGGGTTGGGGATGTTGAGGATCCAGGGAAAGAGAAGAGTTGATGTCTGTATTTCACACAAAGAACACGCTGCGGTTTTTCTCTTCGAGACGTTGCAGCAGGAGACCGTATGTATGGGCCTAATGAGGAGCAGGCGGCAACAAACTGGAACGAAGGACGACGCTTGAAAGAGGCCGAGTGCGGCTGTTAAGGAGGCCGAAGCCGCTCGGGTTTGCTTCGGTTTGCATCTTGTGGGGATTCGGCGTTTATTCGGCCCGCGTGGGCGGGACAGCGGCTCTGCTTCACTCAGCATGAAGAGGGGGAAGGGAAGGAAGGTGCTCTATGCCCAAGTTGGCTCAATCAGTTTTTCATTGTGAAGACTTAAAGTGGCCCTATTTTATACATTTTGGATGTCTTTGTCTTCGCATGTAAGTCCATAATGACAGAAATTGATCAAGCTCTTTTTTCTCAAACACTGTATTTCATTATATCTCGATCGTCTCCTTCAGCCCTAATAGACCCCCCTTTATAAACGAGCAGAATGAGGCTCTTCCACATTAAGCCCCACCCCTACAAGATGCGGGACGCCTCTGATTGGTTAACTGCTGTCAGCAGTTGTCGGGAGCATAGAGAAGTTGTCCAATCACTGAGCCCCCCCCGTGACGTCAGTGAAAAAGTGATGTGAAAAAAACTCCCTGAATCATACTGTTTCTGCCACCATCGAAACTAAATGGAGAGGCACACTAGACATCTCAAACATGAGTTTATGTGGAAAGAGGGGGCACTGCCCACATGTCTGAATGAGCTTTCAACACTATTACACTGTGAAGAGCTGAAAAAAGTCGAAAAAGCATAATAGGGCTCCTTTAAGCATTGATTGATTGTGGGAAATCAAAGACAATCTTGAAAGAAAGCAAACAAATTCAAATAGTTAAAGCTGATACATTTGTTGTTCAAATATGTCACATTCGATATTTAACATGTGATATATATCATAAACTAATTTTAGACAGAGAATAAGTTGCATTATTGGCCAATAAGCTTCTGACAGGAGGCACCCAGGGGAAGCCACTACTATAAACAGTAAAAACGGTCAAAAAGAATCATTGTAGCGACGCAAACGTGCCGACAAAAGAAACAAAAGGTTTCAACAAAAGGAAAAGATTAATATGCGAACAGTGATTAGATAAAGTACATTTAGGCATAAGTAAATGATAAGGAAGAATAAATAAATACTGTAAGGCTTTTTCAACTTTATCTAATAATGCAAATTAGGGCAGGAAGTTATTGAGCAACTTTAAGGATGGCCAATAACAAATTTTCTTTCTGAAGAGTTCCCAAAACTCTTTCTGTGATGTTTGATTGGGTTGTTTTACTTTATGGAGTCAAAGTTTTTCTCCCAATCGATCAAACATCGACACATATATTCAGGCGAGTGAAGGAGTGCCAGCCGCCAAGTGCTCCACTCGCCGTGTACAAAGACACAAAAGTCCAGCTGTCAGTCGCAGCTCCTCCCAATGCCCAATGCCACTCGCTGAAGCTTAAAAAAAGAAAATCCCGTGTTGACTGCATGGAGCTCTGACATTCAGCATTGTGTCCAGACTGAAAGGTCTTCGAACACCCACAGACGTAACGGGAACAATGGGGACAGAAGAAGCCACCCTCCAAACCCCGCTGAGGCTGTGGGGGGGGGGCAAACAGAGGGGACGGTAACGGCAAAGAGGACCAGCTTAGTGATTATTCAAATGAATGTTACAGGTGACATATGCAGACGGAACGCCGGCCTCCGGGCGGGGTTGCAGAAATGGAGGGCGGGCGAGGGAAACCTTTTGGAATTGCTCGAACTTCACAGTAATTGGACGCTCCCATTCTCCTTCTTCCTTCATATCTCCCGACTGCTCCGAGTCCTCAAATGATATTCATTATATTGGACTTACAGGAAAGCAATACAGCTGTGCGGGCTGATTTATTACACACATCATCTCCCGCTTACAGACTCGCTGTGTTTCATATTTGTTTACATTTTTTTTTTTCTGTTGGGTCTGCTGAGAAAAATTGGAAGACGTTGAGTAATTGTGTTTATTACAGTTGAGGAAAATGATGCAAAGAGAAAAACAAACGAAACAGCACGGCTCAGAGTCTCAGAGTAATTGGACACAATTGGTGTACATATTATAGCACCCTGGGGCCAAAGGTGTGGTTTTATTGGGGATTCTAGCCTGCTAAATGGGATTCTACTGTCTTAAAACACAGTCCACTGTGGTTGGAAATGATTTGTTGATGGCGTTTTAATGATAAAATGAGAGAAAGAGGTTAAAGAGGTTTAAAAAGCACCAGTGTGTTTGTTGACAGCAGGAGCAGGTGTCATCCCCCTTCGTTAGCCTCCGGTGATCAATTAAGGTTGAACTGCTCTACATGGGAGTCTCCTCATCATCGGTCGAAACTGAGCATGACAACAAAAAAATCCTCCATTGTGTGTGTGTTTTTGGGTTTTTTTTAATCAATTTGTTGGTGCACAAAGACAGACAGAGCAGCACTGGTGTGCGTGCGAAATAAAAACACAAAACGCCACGCTCGGCAATCCCGTCAGCGTTCGCCTTTCAAAAGAGAAAGTGCGGCGTCAAACGCAGCGGCGGGCGCCCGGCCGCACAGCGCCCGGCGTCTATTAACGTGTGATACTTGGCTCTTTGAAACGATACCAGGGACAGTTTTCGGCTTCGATTTTTCAGCTTTGTTGTGTTGTTGCTGTTTGTTGAGAGCGCGGGCTGGATTGAGTGGTGGGTGCATTAAAAGAAAATAAAAAAACGGATGAATGCACCTTCTGATTGTGAAAGGAATCTGAGCGAGCATGGGGGGGGAGGGGGGGGGGACTGCCTGGTTTTTATCCGCGTTCCTGTCATTTTTACTCACAGCATGTAAAAGACGGTGGCCCGGTGACGCCGGGGCACGGGCGAATTAGTGGCTCGCGCTCGGGAGACATCGCTCAATGTGGGCCGTCACGCACAAAAGCGTCTTGTTCTGCGCAGACATAGGGGGAGATAAACGCTCCATTATAGCCGCATTTGACCTATGGAATATTGACGCTCAAGCTCGGCAGCGGGATCGTCCGACTACTAAATACATCATGTTGCTTCACGGGCAGTCAAATCTGCATGATAAACGCCGGTACTCACTGAGTCAAGCAGATGTCGTCAACATCTGTTTACGCCGGAGACAAACATGTTCGCTAGCGCAGACGTAAACCCTACCAGCATGTGATTATTACACATATTAAATACCTGATAACTCTAAAATTACAATGGGCACCAACAAGAAATGGTGAGCGTAAACAGTGTACAGTATTTTCTGCTCTATAAGGCGCACCGGATTATAAGGCGCACTTTCAATGAATGGCGTATTTTAAAACTTTGTCCATATATAAGGCGCACCGCATTATAAGACGCATTGAAAAGACGCTACAGTCGAGGCTGGGGTTACTTTATGCATCCATTAGAAGGAGCTGCGCTAAAGGGAATGTCAACAAAACAGTCAGATTGGTCAGTCAAACTTTATTAATAGATTACAAACCAGCGTTCTGACAACTCCGTCCACTCCCAAAATGAATAAACAGTCTTCTTTACTTGGCGCAGGACATCTTGTTGCTTCCTCCACTTCCAAACCATTGATTCGTTCATGTTAAACTCATCCCCTGGCTGGCCACGGGCGGCGGCGAGTAGGAGCGAGGAGCCGCCACCGCCGCCACCACCGCGCTCACACTGGCGCTGCTCGGTCGCTACCGCCTCGCGTACTCATATATCCCAGCATGAACCACGCGCTTGAAGTCGGCGGCTGCTAACTGTAGTTGCGACACCTGTTGTGGCTCAATATTGGTCCATATATAAGGCGCACTGGATTATAAGGCGCACTGTCTGCTTTTGAGAAAATACGAGGTTTTTAGGTGCGCCTTACAGTGCGGAAAATACGGTAAACAATCAGATGAAAGGCCATTTTTGTGAGACCTGTCTCTATGGAAGAGGATATTTTTGAGAGTGTTGCAGGATGAGATTCAAAGGTTGTTCTGTGGAAAAGGAAAGGAAGTGAGAAGAAAAAAGCAGCGGAGTAATGGACTTGAAACTCGCTGTGCAATCACGGGCTGTGCGGCTCTGTCTCAAGCTCAACGGGCCTTACATGCAGAGTTTGTTCTTTTAAGTGCAATGCGGGAGTTCAAAACTGCACATAATTCGGGTTGGTTGCTCCAACACTTGTAAGCTGTAGCCTACGTTGAGGCTCAGGCCTGGTTTTCATTGTCGTTCTGAGAATTGGAGGAGAAAAAATGGTTTGAAATACACACAAGCACAGACACACACACAGTAGCAGAAACACCACCCAAGCAAAAAACAAGGCTATCTGTACATCATCTTTAAATATTCTCCTGCATTGGCTCAAACAATCCCGTTTGCCATCTTTTTAAATAGGCTACCGGGAATTTATTCATCTGCTGTTCTTTCATTCGATTGCTTAACAAGATACCCTCTCGGAGGTTAAAGGAACCTTCATTAAATCTCACCCCGCACACGCCTCTGCTCTTACAGTGGAACAGAAATGATGGGTTGAATACAGGGCAGCCCATCAAACGTTTGTCAGAGGGTAATCATTCTCGTTCAGCCATGAAATGAACGGCTCTAATGTATAGTTGTTTTGATCGCTCCATACAGAGCTGGATTCATCGGGCTGAACGAGCTTTAGTGGACGAGCATGTGTGCATTACATGAACCTGCAGATGAGAAATCACAGCTGTAACAGTTTAATTCTGTACAGGTGCGCATCGATCGACACACACAAAGTCCGACTCAACCTCGGTGCATCCAGGATTGCCACGGTGTCACACCTGAACCAAAAGTGACCCTGGGAGCAAACCGAAAGCTAAATATACATCACGACGACTGACAATCAGCCACAGGTGGAACAACTCAAGTCAGGGACACCCAGTCAGGGGGACAAGTCGCCAAACCTTCTTAAAGACAGAGACGGACAAGACCGCAACGTCACCGTGCGCCAGTACTTTTGGAAGTGTTTACTCGAATGTGTGTCACCGGGCTTCTCTGACCTTGAAGGGACCGTCCCAGGCCCTCATGTGTTGACTCCATATTGTCAGCTCACTTGAGCCCCCTATGCACCGACGCACTCGCGGCATTGTCAACAAGTCGCCACTGACTCCGGCGGGCAGATTGCAGGCACTCCCGGAGGTCAGCTGCAAGACCGGACAGTGTTGAGACATTGACAGTGGGTGCTCGCTGCGGGGCAGAGAGAGAGGGAGAGAGAGAGTCCGGAAATGTCAGCGCGGATGAAAAACAGGGCAAATCAGGAAGGGTCAGGAGACGCCGCCGTGACTGGATGAAACCTCCGTCTGCTTTATTGGATATCGCAGCTTCTTTGCTGCAGTCAGTCACGTTAAGGTTTGGTTTGAGGCTTGGCTCTGTTACCTTTGTCCTCGCTGCATCAAATGAGGTGCCATCACGAACTGTTTTGTGCACTAATGGTGCACAGGTGTGGAACTCTGACAGGACAGTCCATCATGCTCGTCAGTTTGTGTGGGAAGCATCAGCCCAGGTGTTCCTCATGAAGTATTACAAATGGCTTCGTGATTCCCCTGAACTTTGATCCCTATTAATAGGTCGTATTCATGAAAGCTGGATTAAAAGAGCAGCCTGTTCACAAGAAAATCTCTGTGGATGCAGAGGAGGCCAATACAGTTGGATGCTAAAATGAAGAGGGGGTACACGGCCATTTTCGAAGGTGATTTCAGGGCTCTTGGGGGTGGGGAAAGCACTGTTTTATACTTCCCAGGTAGAAGGTGCTGGAACTATTCCAAGTTTGTAGACCTTTACCCCGGACAGGTCAACTGTCCATCTCACCAACTAAAACATATGGGCAAGTTAGTATCACTGATGGATCGTGCTTGTTTTCTGATTGTGGGAGGAAAATGTAGCACCCAGAAAGAAATGTCTGCACGATAAGTGGGAACATACAACCAATCACAAACTTTCTGGTTAGGAGCGCCTGGTGATGTCATTCTTATCCAAAGTTTCTCATTTGAAAGTGAGACACTATGAGAAGTAAACAAATGAAACCCAGCTGAACTGCACACAGTGCAAAGAGAGTCAAAACTCACCCATGTGTCTTTGTCCAGGCAGTCCATCAAAGAGCTGCATGTAGACTGTGTGTGGATCCAAACCCTCAACCACTCCCATTGGGTCAAATGAACCCTCTCTCATAGTCCAGGTGGACTATGAGGAAGAACAAAACAGTGACTAAGTGACGAACGTGATCTCCGAGTGATTAATGGGGTTCCTCACACAACGTGCTCTCAGCAGGACCTTGGGCAAGCAGTGGACGTGAGGCTACTGTCAGTTCGGCTCGCCATGGGCGCGGACGGCGTGTTCTGAAGCGGGTGTTAAAGAGGCGACGTGAGTTGAGTTTCGAACTCACTTGGGTTGCCTTCACGGATCAACGGGGACGGGGCCTAACGGCCTGAGGCACCGAGGGGAATCCCACGACAGAGCACCTGGAAAATGTTTCCCACCACTAAGTTTTGAAGCTCGAGTAAAAGACAGTGAGATATGTGAGCCAAACAAAATGGAAAATGAGCAAGAGCGAGAATATGACGGCAAAGACGCAAAAAATAAAAGACAATTTGTTTGTTTTCAGATGATGACGATTCAAGTTTTTGAGCTGAGCCAAGGCTGAGTCTTCCAGTCATGCGATGTAACGAAGCTGCTTCAGAGCGGTGCAGTATTTGACTTTTTATTGTCACGCTATTGCACCCACAGTCTGCTTTGAGTCCTCTTCTCTAAATATGGGCAGTGTGAAAGCACCCCTTAGTCTGCTCCTGGTTCCTCTTCTGTTGCAGTTCATGTCAAGACTTCTCAAGTACTTGCTGTGCTCAAGTCTGGATGTCTGTGGGCCCCCAGTTTTGCTGCCGTAACACTTCTGGGGGGGGGGGGTTGTGCTACACAGCCACCGCGGTTCTGCGATGGTCTCACCAGCAGCCGATGCCTGTTCAATCCACTGGAACATGAGCCCACTTCTTGCTGTCTCATCGGTGAGCGTCTTGGAGGAGTCGGAGCTCCCGCTCAGCGATGCCCCGCCCCCCCGGTCTTCTTGATTGACCCGGTGTTCGGGCCCTAATTCCAGCCGACACCACAGCACTCCATTTCATGGGGATTAATTGTTGCTTTGCATTCCAGCCTCGCAAGCCCCAGAATCTTCCGAGCAGGTTTCTTCAAAGGCCCTTTTTGAAAGACTTCATTTCAATTTTGAGAGACCGATAAGAGGTCCAGATTGATGACGGCTGGATGAATTTCCCTATATTGCCTTGAATTATAGGAATTACGTGGGCTGAAGACCGCATTTATCAGTCATGTAAGAGTTTGTTTTGGGTTTTTTTTACAATGACTTCGAGGAGGAAAAATTTGGCGTTAGATTATCATTGGAAAGGGGGAGAGAAATCAGCTCGGGCTCTGGATCTTTTCGTTGCACCTGTTCTCCGAGCGTACCCGGGGCCTCCCGGCAGGGCTTCGGATAATAGGAGATTTAGTGTTGCATAATTGATTTCGGCTCCTTCGCTGGAACGCTTCACGTGGCGCCACAAAATGTTAAAACGTTTGTTTGACAGGTATTAGGACACCGCCTCGCTGAAGAGAGAGAGAGAGAGAAAAAAAAACGCTCTTCGAAGTCAATTCGCACATCATTTTACTCTCTGCCAGCACCTTTTCTCTTGCATTTACATTGCATTTGTTTATTCCTCTCCCCCGAGCTTAAAGAGGAAGAAAAAAAAAGAAAAAGCTCATTTCCAAGATGTGGGAAGCGAACAGGACAAGCGGCGTGTCGCAGACAACCTCCCATCGGCTTTTGTGACGGGTGGAGGCGGGGGTGGGGGGTGGTTGGGGGTGGGGGTGGGAGCGGCTTTGTAACGTCCCGGAGATGTGCAACAGTTTGCAGCCGCTGGCATCATCTCCATCTCATCAGGACCGGGAGAGGGGGAAAAAAAATGAGATATCGTGTCGGAGAGAAGGTCACGCGTTCGGTGCTCCAGCCATTCAGCGCCGCCGCCACTCCATTACAAGGTAACAAGCATATACTCAGAGTACGGCCACAGACAGGGCGGTCCTCATTGCTCCTGCTCAGTGTCCTCCCTTTAAGAAATGTCATCCCCCTTTTCACAAAGAGGACTCACGTGACGGTGGAGTAGTGGGTTCTCGCAGCGCGCTGTCAGTTCAAAGAAGAAAAGTGATGCAACTGATAGTGATAACATCAGTCGCCGGGTGGGGGGGACTTCAGCGTGATGCATATATGTAGAAGCGTGATATATATATAAGAAGTGTTTCTTTTATGGTTGCAGTGATGTTTCTGATTGTGACATTTTTATTTAGAGTAAGATAACAAAAAAAAGATAAAAAAACAAATGCAATAACTATAGTGGGCTAATCAACTGGAGTGGGTGTCAAAATATTTGGCATTGGATGCTTAAATTCTTGTATTGTTACAGAAAAATTGTCTTGCAGGAGTCAGAAGAATCAGCGTCACATAACAAAAGTAAGAGAGCCTCTTAAATGGTCAAAGTAGTGAAAAATAGCTTCAATTTAGCAGCTTTTCTCATTGAAACTTCCCTAGTCGCATATGTGATGCGATGTGATGGAGGAATGCACAGTGCATGTAGGTGGCGTGGCCTCAATAGGCCTGCAGTAGGCAGTGTGCTGTGTGTCCAGTTGAGGGCCAGCCTCCAGTTTTGTAAATTTCCGATTTTTTCCCTTCCATTCCCATAGAATCCTGTTAATTCCCATGGATAGTTTCCACAGAGAGAGGGAGAGCGAAAGAGAGAGAGAGAGAGAGAGAGAGAGAGAGAGAGAGAGAGAGAGAGAGAGAGAGAGACCAATCAGGACCTGCAGCCTAGGCACAATTGTTAATTTCTTTGTTTTTGGGACCACATAAAATATTTCAGTGCTCGAGAAACGAACTGCCAGCCTTCAGTAATTTTATATACTATGGTCCAGGTACACCCACTAAATATATATCAAGTATTTTGTTGTTTTGTTTGGGTGACGCAGTGAGCCTCATTCAGCGGTGTTTATTTATTGACGCTTGGAGTGCCTCCGCCGCATAGAAACCAGGAGAATGTCCTGTTGTCACGGACATCAATTATAAAACAATACATGAATTCCTCCGAAATGTCATAATGAAGCAAATACATTTACTGGTGCTCCAAAAACCATTATTGTTTTGGACAGCTTGAGGGAAAATTTGTTCTTGACTATCAATTTTGTACGCATGGAAAGAAAAAGAAGCACAACGGAGGGAAAAAAAGGATTTTTTTTTGTCCCCCTAGAATCTTTGCTCATATGTTGTAGAGTAATTCATCTGTGCATTTTGCTTACTTAAGAAAGGAATCCAACCAGATCATGTAGAAGGGAAAATAGCTCAAAAATAGTATCACTCTGATTAGTGTTTTCCCAAACTAAATCTTTTATCATTGCAGCATGAATTTTCAATTCATGTTGCAATGTATTGACATATTGACATCATATTGACATCACATATTGACATACTTTTCATATCTTTCGTGGGGTTTTAAACAGCTAATGATCTAAAGGGGAAAAAATAACAAAAACACAGAAAACACATTGAAAGAATTCATTCAGATTGACTAATTTGAAGAGGCTTTGACTCAATCAATCAAACAATGTCGGCCCTGTATTCACCCAATATCGTCTCAGTCACACATCATTACACATCAGGAGTGGAAGTGGAACAAGCTGCTCAGCACGAATTCAATCGTTTGTTGTTCCTTTTTGAATCTTTCAGATCAGATCAGATTCGTGATCATAGATCAACATGCGGGGCCGATTCAGGCCCAAGAACTGGCAGGCATTTCCGTCTCTTACTTCAGCGCCTATTCTTTCTCTCTCCCGCGCGCCCACTGTCAGGAGTCGTCCCCTCGCATCAATCAACACACAGACTGCAATAGCCACCATTACATGCTTTGCAACCTGTTCTGAAGCGCTGCCTTTCCAATCCGTCACCATGAAATCCCAAAAGAGCCCACTTGAAACCCCTTCAGAATAAGCCACGATGTCGGAATGAGGTTTTTTTTTCTCTCTCTTCATCTCATGAGCAATAAATCAAACGTGAAATTATGCCAGAACTCACAAAAAAATATATCTGAGAAAACGGACAGTAAACTCATTTTAACACATAACAAGATACAAGCAGGCTAAGTATGGAGGAATCACAGATATTCACAGCCACAGCAGAAGAGGAGAGATTGAACGGAGTAAACAGTCCATTCCTCTGATTATCAGGGAGCGGCCTTGTCATGCTGAGTGACACCACGCGTCATTGTGGATCAAGCAGCACTCTGGAGGGTGGCACCACACACCAGCCAGCAGCTTTTTCCGCGTACAACACCGTGAAAGGACCCAGACAGGAACGGAGATGGCCCGTCGCCACGTCAAGGTGATCCAGCAGCCTCGTGAGCCAAGACTGGCAGCGAGGGCTGGATTCGATTGGACGGCAACGCCCTCCAAAACACGACACATGCCCATACAACGCCGTGCAGTTACAACAGCAATCCACTTGAGGCAGCATTGTCTGAAATGAGCATTAAATTAAAATGCACGTGTCAGAAGAAAAAATATTGGTACTTGAAGACATTCAAAGGGGATACGTTAAAAAAATACCCCCACAAAAGAATTAATGAATGCAACTAATTCTGTAAAATAGTCTTTAAGAAAATGATGATTAAGGTGATGCCATTCACTTTTTTTTTTAAACATTTCTAATATAAATTACGCTGTCAAAATAAAATTAAAAAACTAACTCAAGGCTGACAATTATTCATTATTCATAATTGATATAGAATACCTCATTCCCCTACGGCAGGCGACTGTGTGTTACAACTTCTTTCCGGGATGGGGGGTCATCCACTGGACACAAGGAGGGGGTGTGGGTGGGGGGTACGTCACTGAAAATAGGCTGACAACCACTGGTGTCAGCAAACCACACCAGAGTTCACCTGCAAGTGAGCCATACCGTTAGGTGGGACCATCACTTCCTTAAAGTTCCAACCTTTTGTGTCCTGGTGAGCTTTCACACTCGCGTTAACGTGAAACACGTGGCCACCAACTGTTGTTCTACACCCACTTGGAAAAAGCAAGATGCCAAGATGTTGACAGTTGTACGTTAAACAAAATGTGTACGAAAAAACCACGTCGGAAGACAAAAAGTGAGACGCTGCGTGGGATGGGGTGGAAAAAGGAGTGGGCTCATTAAGTGGACAGAGCTCAGTATGGACAATAACGTTTGTATGCAGGTTTTTGGTTTACTGAACCTCATGGAACCTTAAACCTTTTGTAGAATTCATAGAACCTTTTGTAAATAAGTCGTTGACTGTAATTCCACGCACATTTGTTACTGGATGTCGTAGGCATTTTCTTTGTGATCACTGTGTTAGTCCCATCACAATTCTGACTCCAAACACGCCCAAAGATGCTCGTTAGTCAACTGAAAGTGTTTCTTGGGGGGTAGAGGGCATTCGTTTGGACGCAGGTGCCAACATGACGAATGCACAAAGTGATTAAAACATCAAGGAACTGAAAAATGAACTCTATAAATCCATCAACTATATATATTTTCTTTTATTTCCCCTGTTCTTGTCCACTCTGAACTCACGCTCGCCCCTGCAGTACCGCACCTCGTTCGGTTTAATCTCTGTGTCACCCCTGTCACGCGGTTCGCTATAATTCAGATCTGGCCGAGCAGGTGGACCCGACGGGGACTGCGGTGGCTTGCTGCTCCGGCTGCCAGATTGCCGGCGCCGGCGTGCTGCGCCGTCCCCGCCCGCTCGCTCTCATTGAAAGTGAATGATTACCAGGCGGCTGGCGCGTTTTCGGCTGGGGAAAAAAAAAAAAAATAGAGAGAAAATAGGAAAAAGAGAAAGACCCCTTCAAGCTGCAATCTGCTTGAATCTGGAGTCAGCTGGGTGCAAATCGG
>JASSRZ010031492.1:6820-21252 GCA_032164315.1 Malacoctenus gilli | reverse complement strand
TGTGTGTGTGTGTGTGTGTGTGTCTGTGTGTGTGTGTGTGTGTGTGCGTGTGTGTGTGTGTGTGTGTGTGTGTGTGTGTGTGTGTGTGTGAGGTCACCGCCGCTCGTTTCCAGTCAACACTCCCACTCACCCATCTCAAAAGTGGCACAGTCACTGTCAGTAAAAGGCCGACTGAGATGAGTGGATGGGAAGTTTGTGGTGAGCGTGCGCGTCCAGAGTGGGCGCGCGTGCGTACGCGGGTGCGTGCGTACGCGGGTGTGTGCGTGCGTGCGTGCGCGCACGCGAGTGTGCATTGGCGGGTGCATCTGTTGACTTTCCTGCAGTATCTGTTTGTTTATTTCCCTGCTTATTTCAAAGGTCTATTTGTCTTATTCCCAGAGTAATTGTTCAATTATTTCATTAGCAGATTTTCTTTGTTTCTGCTTGCAAACCAGCTTATTTGAGGTTGTTTTTTTTTTTGCTTAAAATAAGCAAAACAATCTACTTGAGGACGCAGGGGCCCCTGATCCTTTTGCGAGAAACACCTTGGTCCCGGTTGGAGGAGGACGCCGACGGATGTTGGTTGCGTTTCATTAAACGAGACAGTAAACAATGAGCGACTTCGGTGCTTTTCTGTGTCAATGGCTGGAGCGCCGCTGACCCCTGCCACACGTCTGATAAACGCCGGAGAGAATCTGCGCTGCGTGGTCGAGCGCTCCTTGTTTTGCACACGTTCTCTTTAGTAAGCATCTAGTTTGGGACCCTTTATGCCTCCGCTTGTGGAAAGTTCCTCCGTTTCTCCGCAGACGCAGTTGGGTTGAGTGCACTTCGCCCTGGAAATCAGCGGCGGCTCCGTACTCCGAGCGTGCAGTAATTCGAGACCGCTCCCGCCGGTGCTGCCAGAAAGCCCGGGGAGCCGCTTCGACGGTTGCGAAGAGGGGAAAATCTTACAGCGAATCCCATGACTTACACCAGCG
Organism: Malacoctenus gilli; assembly: GCA_032164315.1. Taxonomy (NCBI): domain Eukaryota; kingdom Metazoa; phylum Chordata; class Actinopteri; order Blenniiformes; family Labrisomidae; genus Malacoctenus; species Malacoctenus gilli. Next base: position 20,296 of record JASSRZ010031492.1, on the reverse strand, counting down.
ACCTCAAGCCATCCCCCCCCCCCCCCCACCTAATGAGCTGTGAGGCTTGCGGGATGATAAATCAATTTGATGTGAAACCCCCGAAAAAAATCTTTCCCCGTCCCACGTGATCAACCGGGAACCGTGGGGGTGGGGGGGCCGCTGCGTCATCGGAGGCCGGGCCCGCCGCAGTACCTGCTGTGCGCGCACGTGGGGCCCCGGGTGAAATGAGTTTAGAAAGATAACTCTTGCGTCTTATGGCCTTTGCATCTGTGGACACTAATCCCGTCAGCCTGCGCTAATGCCGCTGAGCTCATATCGCTCTGAATGTGTCCTGAACTTCAACTCCTGACCCCGCCGCGCGCTATTATCCGCCGGGACCCTTCGCTCGACTTTCAGGAAACATTTAACAATTGTTTCTTTTTCTTTTTTTTTTGGGTTTCCAGTGGCGAGCGCTTCCATGAACGTCGCGTTCGGTTATTTTACGATAGGTTGTTTTGAGGAAAATGTGGGCTGAAATCAAACCAACTCCGCACGCACGCACGGACGCACACACACGCCTGCCTCTTTTAAATAAATTGAACGAATCTTTGATTCCCTTCTCCGTAAATAAAACAAACAGCTTGAACTTTTTGGACTGCGAATGCTTTCACGTTCCCTCCCTCTTGCCTGCATCGTTATTTCGCTCACAATAACATGTTTATGCGCTTTAACCGAAAACACGTCGGCATCCCGATAGATCACTTTCCAAATGCGAACGGTTGGATTCCTTGATGATAAATCACAAAGTATGTTCGCCGGTTGGCTGCTTGCATGATGGGAATGTAGAGCGGCGAGAGAAATACTTCAAACTGAATGCTTCCAACCATAAACTGTGAAGTCAGCGGGAAGAGAAAATAATAAAGCAACAGAAGAACCTATTTTTTGGGTGCATTTCGGGAAGATAAATGCATAAAAAATATATGATGCACGAGGCAAATTTAACGGTTCCATCACAACAACAATAACTAAATTCTAGCTAAATAACTGGCAGATAAAACTGGCAAATCAGTGTAGTCGCATTAATTAAAAAACAAAAAGAAAGGGGTCTTTTTTCCTAAACTGTTTGAATAATGTCCGTGTCCTGTTGTTCTGAAGCAGCTGTGTGTCTCTCCTCACTGTCACTGGTTCCTCCAGCCTGATCCCAGCCAGACAACCAGCGCCCCCCCCCGCCCCACTCTAAGTGTTGCCTAACTTTCTTTCTTTTTCTTTTGCACGAGTTACCTCCACATCGTATATGCCAGGAAATCAGCAGCGAGCGCTCAAGCCATCAGCTGATTGGAGGAGGAAGCAAACAGGAAGAGAGCGGCGCGGCTTCGCCACCTTTCTGTGACACTTTTTCGCGGCTCCAAGACTTGTGTTGCTATGCCACCCCGTGTGACACGGACGCACACGTCGGGCGACCCACGAGGCGCCGGCGGCCCGAGAACCGAAACCGCCGGCGCACTCCCGAAAGACAGAGGCAACGGCGTGATCTGCCGGTCCTTGAGACGTGTCCTCACTGTGGACAACAACAGGTGTTGTTGGACCACTCTGACCTTCACCAGACGGGCGTCTCTTGCGTGTCAAAACCGCCTGGCGCAAGGCGAAAAACACATGCTGAGAAAAAACGAGCAGCTCTACTTTTGGACGTTTCCCCCCTTCGAACAACGAGGTGTCATCGGCGTAGAGTCGCACACAGATTAGCGTCAAAGTAGCTGCAGAATGGAGTTAAAGACACCGTACCTTCAGCTTTGTGCCACCATGTAACAGCAGGAAACTCAAACGAGGAGCACCACAAACCTGAGACAAAAAAGAAAGAGGGGGAGAGAGAGAGAGAGAGAGAGAGAGAGAGAGACAGAGAGAGAGACAGTGAGAGAAAGCGAAAGAAAGAGAGAGCGGAGAAGGAAGTGAGTCAACTTTTGGCGTTTCTGACGAAGTTTCGTTTTTCTTTTTTTTTCTCTCTCTCTCTCTCTCTCTCCCTCTCTCTCTTCTGAATTCATAGGAACCACAGCATTGACGAAGAGTACAAAAAGGTTGCGCAAAGTGCAAAAGGGAGAGTCCGCCGAACAGATTTCTCTCTGTTCCAGCCGCGCTGGAAGTGTCAACCGAATGACATAATTCATGGAGGGGGGAGAATTTCATCCGGAGGCTCGGAAGTCAACAACCGACGCTGTTCCTGCTTTTTAGTGCATGAGGCTGCTGCAGTCATCAAGATGCTTGGGGACAAACAACAGCACACACAAACATCTTTGAAAACGTGTTCCAAACGTTGGGGGGGAGGGAGGGAGGGAGAGAGAAGGGTGATTGTGGTTTTTCTACCAGTCTGTAACTAATAAACGCACATATAAAAAGCCAGAAAGGTCCATGAGAGAAAAAAAAGATGCGGGATCACATCAGGAGACACTTTTTATGGATCTGCACTCGCCTGCCAACGTTTTTTTTTCTCTAAAAACCAAAAAAAACCAACAATTTCTTCTCCCAAACTCCTGAGTGCGCACATTTAAACCTCGGGTTTGGTGTTTCAGCCTTTTGCATAAAAAAACAAGAGCGTTTGGAAAATGACAGCGTAAAACCTGCCCAGTAACAACATGGGGTGAAGGAAGAGGAAAAAGTCGGGGGAGGGTTGTTTTTTTTGTTTTTTTTTCTCAATCAGTGACTGTTTTCTGTGAAACACTGGAGAATTTAACACGTGGAAGTTCGTTCGCGGACGTCTTGCGTTACAACGAAAGCAAACTGCGGCTGGACTCGATACCAAGCTAAACCAAACGGTGGTTTCGCTTCACCAGACGTGAGCATCGAGTCGGATGTCCGATTACAGTGATCCGCTCAGTTGAGCAAAGACACAGAATAACGGACCCACGTTCACCCGGTTCAACCCGACACCAGCTGACGAGATCCAGGTCGCCAAGACCTCACCCCAAATCAGCTGACTCCCTCCCCTGACCAGCACCTTTGGCTCTGCAGTCTGTAGAGCGTTCACAAGAAAACCTCTCTCGAGACGCACGACGACTGCAAGTCCATCGACCTGCCGCGCGGGGAAGCGAGATACTGACGCGCGTGAAACGCTTTGTTTACTCGCCGCGTAAAAAGTCAACGGCCACCTCCGGTCGGGAGGCCGTGGAGAGAGTTTATCGAGACGGAGGCCGAGCTCATTCCTGGCTGAGCACCCGAAGAGACACATCAGGAGACCACATGCTGGCAGCCATCTCCAGACAAATATGCGAGAGCATCTTTATTATGCCGTCTGTCTGCGCTCGCCTGGCCCCCATCCCTGTCCTCAAAAGTCCCCCCTCCATCCGCGGGCGGACGAAACACTTGCCCTCCTTTTTTCTGCTGTTTTTTTTTTCCCTTCAGAAGCCTTATCAGATGTTACGAAACGTCGAGAAGAGTCCTGGAAAGCGTCACCTCTCCGAGGTAAAGTCGCGCGACGTCACAAGCCGGCGTCGGCTTGATTGTAATCGGGATTTGATGACGCAAACGCACGCGAGACTCGCGTGAGATGATGTTAACGACACGAATCAGTCACCTAAACATCCATCGCATAGCAACACAGGCAAGAGGCCAGATTCGCTGAATGAAGAGGTTCAGTCAGATGCGTGTTTACGGGCTTTCCCTGATGTGTCGGATCTTCTATAATGCCAATTACAAGAAACGTCTGGCTCAGTTCTCTGGAAGCAGAATGCTACTAATAGACGGGGGAAGGCAGAAAAAAAGCCCCTTGATGAGGCGGTTATCTCCGCTGAAGGGCTCGCACGTCTTCGCATCGCCGCGAACGAGGCTGCGCAAACAAACGCGGCGCCAATTAACGCAGAAGCGACGCGGCGCGCAAGGGAGTTCAAAAGGCCCCACCGTGGACGTCCGCGCTCGCGCGCCGTTCCGCTCCCCCTCTTCGGCGAAGCACGCGCGCAACTATGGCTCGTCCTTCAAAGATCATTTTTCTTTCATCTTTAACGGTCGTTCTCTCCCCCCCCTGAAAGAACAAGGACGGCCTTCCCCCCCCCCCCGTCTCCGGAGCCGCTCCCGCGCACTGGCACGGTGAGGCTCCTGCCTCCGTCGCCGCCTTCGCCGAGACACACGGACTCGGGCGCTGCGAAATGATTCAGCAACCTGGAGCAGCAGACACTCATTTCACTCAGCTGATGATCTGATCTTCCTCTGAAGACCTCTGTGTGTGTGTGTGTGTGTGTGTGTGTGTGTGTGTGTGTGTGTGTGTGTGTTTGACTGCAGCTGTTTAGTGACACACACACACACACACACACACACACACACACACACACACACACACAAACACACACACCTTATCTGGAAGAAATGAGTAACTGAAGTTTAAATGAAACTTCCCCCGGCATGATAAACCACCTTTTCCCAACATCATGTTAATTTATCTAATTTCCCAATTTTATTTTATTTGTTTGGCTTCAATTCATTTACTTTTAGAACTAAATTTAAATTTGTCAATTTTTTCCATTTTTTTTTCAAAATAAAAGACTTTAAAACTGTGAATGCCTTTGAAAGCAAATTAAATATTGCATCGTGACGCTGGCTCAATCAGGCGAATTCATTGAATTCCAGGAAGCTTCGAGAAATGGATCGTTCCTCCTCGGTGGCTCCACCGAATGGATGAGCAGGCTGTTAAAGGGTTAACGTCGCCGGCAGCTCCCCCTCTTCCTTCTTCGAACCACGACGCCGCAAGCCAGTCATTTGAGGACCCTCGGGGAGCCCCTCCAATAAAAAGCCGTCAATAGAAACTATTATCTTTGCGAGGGGGGGCCGCGCCAATCAGAGCGAGCCCCACCCGGTTCCCCAGGAGCTTCAGAACAACAAGACGCCGGCGTGTAAACAGGCTCCGGAACCGCCTTCCACCGCCGAACGTGGCCCGATGAGGCGGGGGCGGGGGGCGGGGGGGGCGTCTCACGTGCCGGATCAGAGGCAAAGGTGGGTTCAGGTGGTTCAGTGAGACAACACTTTCCTGCAGGGTCAGAGGTGCTGGCAGCCCCCCCCCCCCCCCCGAGACTTTTAGGTAAAATGTGGGAAATAAAAAAAATTCTATGAAAATATATTGTAGTTTTTATGCATTAGAAAACCTTTAAAGTATTTTTTCTTTGCAAATAAAAATCATCCAAGGTCTCAAAATCGAATAAAAGAAATTGTTGAATTGTTCTTTTCCAGTAAATAGAGTTAAAATGTTATTTTGCGCTAATACGCTGAGATAATCTTAATATTTATCATATTATTGTGACAGTCAAACAGGAACAAGAGCTGCTTTCTAAATAAAAGCCAATAAAATAATTTGTACGTACAAAAAACAAAACAAAAACCCAGAATTGACCAAAGGGTTAAGCATAAAAAAAAAAGGTAGAGTGTGAAACGATATTGACTGAAGTTCCTGAGGGGCCGTTAACTTTTGGAGCGAAATCGACGCGGCGTCACGATTCGGGGGGGGGACGACAACGAGCAGGAAAAGACAAACGCGCCGCAAAACCATGAGTGGCGAGCGCGACCCCGCGCGCCTGCTTCCTGATATCAGCCGTCTATTTTCTGTCCGCGCACGGCCGCGGTACGTGCGGCCCAGAATAAACACCGGCGAGCTCCGCTGTCTGCCTCCCCCCCCCCCCCCCCCCCGCCGAGCGCGCCTTCTCCCTCCCACAGTCCAGCTGCTCCCTGACGGAGGGCCACGCATGATCGCGCCCCGCCCCTCGGTCGGCCGGCGTTTATAAATAACAGCTCGAAGTAAAAAAAAAAAAAACGGTGGAGGGTAAATTTAAGCGGGGCCGGCGGTTTGTCCGGCGCACATGGCTCCGTCTATTTCCAGAGCGGTGGCGGTCTGCCCGCGGTTATTTTTAAATGAAAAGAGAGAGAGAGAAGAAGAAGAAAAAAAAAAAAAAAAAAAAAGAGCGAAGGTGCCCCTTAAAGGCTCGCCCGACTGGTTCTCCGCAGGTACGGAGTTCGTAACAATGTCTGTGAGGAGAGCAAACAGTCGGAGCCCTCGTCCAAAGATGAGCGGGGGGGGGGGGGGGGGCCGGGGGGCGGGGGGGGTCAGGGCCGGTGCGTGAGCGAAGGGGGCTTTAAAAATAGCCGAACCTTGAAGCGCAGCAGCAGAGCGGGCGAGAGGACGAAACGCGCAAACGTCACTTATTACATCACCGGTCGAAGAGACGCGACCGACCGCCCTTCTTGTGTGCACCGACCGGTCAGACGTCTCGTCTGCAGGACAGCAGACCAAACGCCGTGGCGGGGATCGCACCCGTTCAGCAATTCGAGGGCGTCCCGTCGACTCGCGCGCCGTCTTTCCATCGGACGCTCGAAGGAATTCGTCCGCATCGACTTTCGGCTCGGATTTCACGTCACCTCTGTGAAACGGCGTCACTTTAGTTCATGTTGAAAGTGGCTCGCCGCTGTTTTCTGACTGTCTGAAGAAGCCGGGCGTTGTCTCTTCCATCACCGCTCGGCATGAGATCAACTAAACGTGTCTAAACAGAGTCGTCTTATTCGAGTGGCCCTCAGGTTTCTCCTCCACGACTGGCAGGCACAAGGTTGTTGTTGTTTATTTCTCCCTATTTTTGATTTCTCTCGCCTCTGCGTGCGTCTACGTGGCAGCCCGTCGTTCGTTCCTGAGCTTTATTACGAGTCGTAGATCACCGAAGCGCCGCCGGGGCCCCGTGGCGACGGACCCCGAGGCTCACTCATCAGCGGAGACAACGTGCATCGATCGGCGCGCGGCCGTCCTTCGACCGGCGGGTGCTTGACTCCGTCACCTCGCGCCACAGACTGACGCCTCTTCTCACGTCCCGTCATTTGTTACTCTCCGTTCTGTAATTACAAGCGCCGTCGGATCGGAGCGCTTCGGTTCGCTCCGCGGCATCCGTGAAAGCGGACGAACGACGAGCGACTTTCTTCACCTCGTGAGATAAACGTTTCAAAAAATAAACAAACACGTGACGTGCCGGAGAGCGTCCGTATCGGCGCGTCGGCCCGATCCGTGGCACGAGGGAGGATGAACACGTGAAACAAGGCGAGAGGAGCTGACCGGTCGTCGAGGAGGCGTGGCCGAAAAACTCACGATTGCTCCGTGGATTGGGGTGGGGGGGGGGGGGGCGGGGGCAGAGTGTTGTCACAGAGGAGCGCATGACACGCGGACGTGCCAGGAGCTGAGAGGCAGGGACGGACGACTACAACGGCGTCTTTGTGCCGGTCCGACCTGCCCCGGAGGTCCTGTTGCTATGCTCCAGCCCACATCCCATCACGCTGTCAACATGTGGACGATCACTCATTAGCTCAATGATCGGCCTGCCTGTGTGCGTGCGTGCGTGCGCGCGCGTGTGCGTCTATGCCAGGTGGTGACACGAGGCTCATCGAGTGTCTCACACTTGGATCTGGGAAAGAAATTCAAAAAAAACCCCACGTTGCTTGAACGCAGCGCGCAAGACCGAATCAATGATGAAAGAAAGGAGGCGATCAGCTGGCTGAATCACATTGTGAGATGAACATCTCTGCCTGCCAGGCCTCCTCCAACGGCCTCCTCCAACAGCCTCCTGCAGTTCTCCCTGAACAGAGCAGGAGCCGCAGCCACTCCGAGAGAATCGCCCCGTTTGTTCGCTCGCTGTCGATATTGAGCGCAAAGTGAAGAGAGCGTCGACGGTCAGACATCAGGCGGAGAACAGTTGTGTTTCTTTCTGACAGTTAGTCGGGGGGGGGGGGAGTCAAGTGGTCCTACTGTTGACTCATGTGGGTCTTTGGGTCTCCACAGATTGCTGTGTGAACACTTGGAATAATGTGGAATATATTAATATAATTAATAATATTTTCTATTATTTTATTCACTAAAACTTCCATCAAAGTTCACTTTTTTCACATATAATTCACACAATAATTTTTTACAAAATTTCTGGTTTTCAATTGGGCAGATTTTTACCATAAATTTAGCTTATAAATAAATAAAATAAAAAAATACACTCACCAGATTTTTTTTTATCAATTTTTTAAAAAATATTTCTAATCAAAATTGTAACATTTGAGTTTCAATTTTAATGTGAAAAAAATAATTTGAATACTTTTTTTCCCATTAACTCTTAATGATTATTGACTGAAGCATCATGAGGAGAACCGCTCGATTAAATTGCGACTTTAGAAGAATTATACATCCAGTGTCGCTCCGGTCGGCATTATATTTACCAAGGTAAGACCACGTCCGTGTTCGTTCTGGCTCGGCCGTGAAACGCTCGAGGCTGCCGAGGGGATGACGGAAAAGAACAAAAAACACACAGATACACGTTCACACGAGTCGGACTGATAAACAACCGACAGGAATGCAACGCAGGGCGCGAGAAACGGGCCGCCGCGAGGGCAGAACGCTGCCGCCTGCAGCCGCGGCTTGATTGTTGGAGCCAATTGTCTCTGCGTTAATGAAGTCAGAGTTCCAGACGGATGTGTTGAGAACAAAAAAAAGATACAAAATAACAGGGCGCCTTTACAGCAGAGCACAGAGGGAGCCTGATGTAACGCTGCAGGGATGATTCAGCCGCGGCGCTCGGGACACAACTCATCTATTCCCCTTCAAATAACCCCCCCTCGTATCAATCCGGCGTCATCAAAAAACAATTAAAGCAAACATTCATTTCAATTTGAGCAGACAGCCTTTGTAAATCACTTGTTGTTGGCAGTATTGACTTTTGGAAAATGTCACTTTTTTTTTTTATTAGAAAAACAATTAAAAGAACAAGAAAATGACGGTCGTCTGTCAGCCCGACGACACAAACGCACAGCGGTCGCGCCAACGCGCGCACGCGTGCACGCGCTCCCTTATACAGCTGTGACGTCGCTGCTTTATGTGCGTCTGTGTGTGCGTGTGTTGGGGGGGGGCAGCGACCCCCAGGCGGCCGCTCACCCGCAGAGCTGCCGTTCAGGCCCGAGCGGCGAACGGATAAAAAGGAGGAGATCGCCGCCGCCGGCTGCGACGTGCGGTCGCATTCACGGCTTGTTTGTCGGCAACACCGCGCGAGCGGGAGGTCAAGCCGCGAGCCGCGTTCTGTCCTGAAGGTTTTCGAAGCCTGCCGTCCCCCCCCCCCCACGATGCACCCTTCCGGCCCGTCTTCAAAGGGACGTAAACAGGAAGGACAACTTTGTCTTCCTTTCTGTGACTGAAAGGACGGCGGCGGCAGGGGGGGGTCGTGGGCGTTCTGGCTGGAGTCACAGGTGACACATCCAGAGTCTCTTGTCTGCAGACTGTCTGGCATCAGAACGCAGGCAGGGGGCTGAGAAATCATTCTGATAGGCTGAAATGTGTCCAGAATGACCGATGACAAACTATTTGCGCAATTTACTTCAGGAGATCTTATTCGGTGCTTTTACGTGCCCTTAAAAAGTAAAATATCTGCGCAAAGGTGGACCTATAAAAGCCAGCGGGCCAGCGAGAACAGTGAGGCCATCGAGGTGCAAGCAGATAACGATCATAGCCTGCGAAATAGCCGCCGCCACCAAAATAACACCCGAGCACAAACACATTTATACACACGAGCAGACGCTCGCTGCAGCAGCGGGGCCGAGCCAGACGAGCAAAAGGGGCCGGGTCGGGGAGAAGAAGAGGAAAAGCTGAGCAACATTCCCGGGTCGTGTCGGTCTGGGATTTCGGGAGATCCGTGAATATAGTTCGTGCTTATGTGGCCTTTTTTTTTTGTTTCGGCAGTGGAATTCTCCCTTCGAAGGAGTAAAAAAAAAATAAAATCCAGCGTCCATCGAGCGTGGCGACCGTCCGGCACGGAGAGGCGAGAAAGACGGGGAAAAAAAAAAAAAAACCTGGTCACAGCCGCGGCCTGCGGCGGCCGTAACTCCTCCCGCCCGCTCCGATGACGCGCGCGCCGCATCCCGGCAAATCTGTTCTCCTCGGGCGGAGCCGCGACCCGCCACCGCGGCCCCGCAGGTTTTGACGGATGGAGCCGCGGAGCAGAGATCGATCGCCCCGCCCCGGGGGGGGGGGCTGTGATATACCTCGACGGCTCGCGGATCGCCGCTTCGGCCAGCGCGTCTTTGGGCGAGAGCGGAAGGCTCGCCTGGTGCCCGCACGCCCGCCCGCTCGCTCTCTCTGCCTTGTTTTTCGAAAACAAACAGGGCCTCGCTTCACGAGCGACGACATGTGCCAACGGTGGCCTTGAATAACCTCGTGAATGAGACATCCTATTTAGAGAGGATGGTGGGAAAAAAAAAAAAAAAAAAAAAGGGGAGGGGAGGGGGGGGGGCTGCGGTGTCGTCCCGGTCGGACTGTGATCATTAGCGCGAGCTTGTGAAACGTCTGCGTCGGATTTATAGCGACTGCAGTAAAAAACTCAAATAGTCCTGGAGAACATACATTAAAAAACAAACCCCAGCACATTTTACGAAGCCCAAACTGGAAATATTACAGGGAGTCGTGTCCTCAGAGCAGCTCTGTGAGCGACTGCGTCTTTTCCCTTTTTTTTTGTTTTTTTTCCATCCGGTGAAGCGCACCAGACGTGGATAACAAAGAGCAATCGTAAGTCTCGAAATAAATAGCGACGCTGCCCTGGCAGCCTGACCTCATTGTGCTCAGCTGGCCTGCCAGCCAGCCAGCCTCTGAACCCCCCCCCCCCAACACACACACACACACCCCGTCCTAAATCCCTTCCAACCAAAGCTTGACCAGCCAGTGCTGCTGCGCTTTGCCCCCACCCCTCACCCCCACCCCGCCCTGGGCTCACACTCTCTCCCAAGCCATCTGGACGGACGCCTAAGAGCAAGTGAGGGTATTTGAGGTGAGGGAGGGGGGGGGGGGGCGCCAGCCGAAACGTGTGAGAAGAGGAAGCGGCGCGGCGCCGAGAGGCTTTCAAGTGCGAGGGGGCTGAATGCGGCGCTTGTTCCACGGCAACACGGATATTTACCTCCTGTTCTGCTGATGGGAGCTGCTCAAATAAAACGCACGGACTGACCACGAAGGACGGAGCCTCTCGCATGGCTTTGCCTTTTTTTGTGTGTGTGTGCGCGCGCGTGTGTGTGCGCGTCGCTCTGTGTGCGATAAAGATCTACAGAGGTGCTCGTGTAAACACTCGGCCGCCACGTGTGCGCCCGCAGCCAATCGCCGCCTTTGTTTACGTGCATTTGTTTACCATAGAGTAACAAGAGGCAGAGAGCATGAGACAGATGCCGGCCGATAGCAGCCGGCGTCTGCTGCGTTTGCCACCTCGCTCCCAACCCGCAGTCACGCCGGAGGAACGTGCATCATCCGAGCCGTCTGCACACGCTTCCATTTGTTTGTCTCAGGTTGACCAGCAGCTCGCTGGGCAACAGCAGCTTTTGCGACAATCTCGCAGCGCATAAAACGTCATCACACAGAGTCATTTATCCGAAACTCATGTCGAGCGCGAACTGCAGAAGCAAATCTCAGTTGCGCGCTCAATACCGATCATCCTCGCGGCCCGTCTTCGTCGCGTCCCGGCGCTCTGGACACGTGACGCGTCCGCTCACACCTGGAAGCCCCCCCCCGCCGGAGTCTTCTGCCGCCGCAGCGTGCATGCCGACTATCTTATCTCCTCGCCGGCAGCCGCCGACAAACGCCGGATCTCGCTTCCTCTGTCTGACTTTGCTGATGGTGTGTGTTTTTTTTTATTTTTGTGGGCGGCAACCAGGTGGGAACACCGAGCGCGCACGCATATCAGTGCTGGATGGAATCGAATCGCAAGTCGTTTTATTTACGAATGCGCTCCATGTGGTGAAACAGGTCGGGACCTGCGCATTTTGTCTACGCGTTCTCGGACGTTTTTCTTTCAAACTGAGAAACTCAAAAGTCAGGAACCGCCCAAATGACCATTTCTTCATCATTTACAGTCAAAAGCAGCGACTTCTGTTTTTTTTTTTTGTGTGTGTTCTTTTTTTTCTTCCCACACAGCAACAACAGAGGCAAACTTGATCTAAGTTCTGTTTCTGTACGTGTGGCCGAAGACGAGTGTCCACGAGTGTCCCCGAGTTGATCTCAGAGAGAACGTCGACTTAATGTCCTCTTGGAGCGAAAGGAAGTGTTAAATTTGGACCTGGCTTCTGAAGGGGGCTCCAGAAATGGCACGTGTGATGGAGGGGGAGCCCCCCCCCCCCCGCCCCTGCCTCATGCAGCCAGAAAAAAACCACAGAGCGGAGGCGAGCAGCCGTCCCGCCGTGCACAACAATGAGACGCCGGCGCGCGTCGGTGTTTGCCAGCTTGTAAAAACAGACATCAAATACAATTACACGATTGTACACGCGATTGCTTGGAGGTGAAAGGTCAACGTGTATCACATCAAGTCCGGGAGAGATAAGCGTAATTGTTATCGCCCTTCGCTGATCAACGTGCACGCCATAAACCGACATTGCACAGATTGAGCCTGAGCTGATAGCAGCAAAGACACAGGAGGTGTTTCACGGGCTCCTTTAATCATCACATAAAAAAAAAACAACCACAGATGACGCTTTTTACCGTGGAATTTAGAAATAACCGTCAAGCGATGAGTCAGAGTCAGAGGGACGCTTGCTGACGAGGATGGGATCGGCCGCTTGCGGTCACCGACTCCTTCCCTCGGAAGATGAGCGAGCGAGCGCCTTTTTAACGGAAGAACCGGCGAGGAACGCCGCTTTCCCGCGGCCCCAAAACAACAGAACCGAAGAAAGACAAATTCAGTGACACGGATCCCAGCCGGTGGGCCCCAAAGTCGTTCGATTCTCCTGAACGAGGCCCTCAAACACTCCAGTCCTCATGCGCGGGACACGACCGCCAGTCTCCACACACGGATTGTTCAACATCATGACGTTCACTTGCAGCTGCTTGCCGCTGACCTCACTCATGTTAACACGCAGTCTGTTCGTGACTCTTTCTAACGACCCGCACCTACATTTCGGATGATTTTATTGGCTCGTTAGGCTTCCTGTCTGCTCTGTATTAATTCCGTTTCATTTCAACGCTTTTATTTTTGTTCTCTTTCGTCGTGTCTCCGCCGCTCTTCATAACTCCACTTCATCTTCTGGTGCGTTTTTTTTCACCTCATTTTTAACAGTAGTTTTTCTTTGTTTTGATTGAGGCTGCAAGACGTGGAGCACACTGAGTTCCCCCGGCGAGTAATGCGCTACATAAATAAAGCCGCGCCGCCTCGCCTCTGAGGTTCGGACATTCCCGAACTACCGAAAAGAAAACAAGACCCGAAGCTGGGACGCGGCCCCAAGAACAAGCAGGTCCGCGAACAGCGGTAAACATTCAGGTTACGACAACCCCCGGATCAAAGAGTTCCGCGTGTAGGATATCAGAAACATTTTATCAGTTGTGATTGCTCTGTATAAATCAAATGACGAACAGCCGAGCGCTCGGATCCAGCTCTCCTCCCGCAGGTCCGAGTTTGGGGCCCGAAAAATAAAGGCAGAAAGGAAGAAATCGACTCCCGCGCTCTCTCTCTCTCTCTCTCTCGTTATTGCTCACATCTTGGCAGCACATTTCCGAGCGCCGCCGTG
>JASSRZ010031472.1:0-21261 GCA_032164315.1 Malacoctenus gilli | reverse complement strand
GAGAGTTAGTGAAAGAGGAGAGAGTGAGAGAGAGAGAGAGAGGGAGAGAGAGAGAAAAACAAGGAGGGAGGGAGAGAGAGAGAGAGAGAGAGAGAGGCATAGGAGGTGAGATGTGTGGACAAGCAGCCAGTAGGGGGGGCTTCGTGACTCCTTCTGAGTGTGGGGGGACGAGGGGGGACGAGGGGGGGGGGTAGGGACAGATGGAGACACACGGCGCTTTCTGCCAAATCCACTCTCGCTCTGTCTGTCCAAATATCCCAACCCGTCCTCGTTTCTTCCTCCGCTCGTTACCGCTCACTCTGTCACCGCTCGTTTATTCCCCCCCCGCCATCCCTCGTTTACATCGGGCCGCGCCCGCCCGTCGCCGCGGCGCTCACCTGCGTGTAGGCCTGGTTGTACTGGCTGTAGTCGGCGGCCGTCTCGGCGCTGTACGGGGAGGCGGTCGTCGTGGCGACGTTGTGGGAGAAGGAGCCGGAGCTCTGCGAGGCCACGGGCGCCACGGGGCTGCTGTACACCGCCGGACCTGGCGGGCCCGCCGCCGCTTTGCTCGCCACCGACCCTGAACGGGGCGCGGCGAGGAGAAACGCGGGTCAGAACAGCGGAGCTGGACAACCTTCTCCCTGACAACAAACACTTTGATTTGAACTGTTGCTTTTTCTTCCACAACATCAAATTTTCATGTTTCTCTTCTGAATCTGAAGCACAAATTCTGTTGAGTTTCGACGTCCAAAAACTGATTTTGATCTTCAAATCTTGTCACCACATTAAACGCAGTGACTTTTTACAGTCAATACAATCACATAAAGGTCCCAACTTGGACAGAAACAAACATTTGAACCCAAACAGTCGTTACGTTTCCTTTTCTGGACGTTTTAAGGAGTAGATCATCTAGAATTGAGAAAGAAACAAAATCAGGAGCGCTTGTTTTTTGCATTTTCTGAAAATCCTGAGTGCTTTCGTCAAAGTTTTTCCACCATTATTCATCAACATCAAGTTTGAGCATCTTTTTACGCAAAAATCCTTCAGTACTTCAGACTCACAGTCTCTCAGTTCACCTAGCACCGACCTCTACGACCTCCCCGTTTGTTGCGTTGGTGCGTGCGTGCGTGCGCTCACCCTGCAGGACGACCCCCGGCATCACGCTGGCCAGGTTCAGGTAGGGGTTGGAGGGAAGCCGCACCTCTTTGGGAGGATCGCCCAGCAGCGAACTCTGACCGCCGCCCACCTGCAGACAGCCAGAAAGGAAACCCATCGAAACAGCTTCGTTTTGACTCCGCGAGGCCACGCGACACCTCACGCCGCCGCAAAAAATGTAAAACCAGGAAGTGCTTCAAACTCGGGCTGGAACAGAAATCAGAGCGGGAGCAGCGAAGACTTTGGCGCTAATTCAGAAGCAACGGTTCAAACTCCGTCCTTCAGAGTCGGCTTTATCTGGAGTGGCGGCGGCGGCGGCGGCGCTGAAGAGGCGGCTTAAAGCCTGCGAGGATTCCTCTCTCTATTAATTACACTTTTCTGTCCATTAGAGAGCCTTCGGAGGGGACGGCCGGGGGACGTCGGTGGGTCCCCGAGCAGGCGCCGCGCCGCGATTATCTCTGTAAACCCGCTCGTAATGGACGGGGACGGCTCCACGGCAGCGCTGTGAATAAGCCGGGCCAGGAATAGGGGGACGGGGAGGGGACGGGGACGAGCGCTCGAGCCGGACAGGTTTAGAGTGTGAAAATGTCCAAAAAAACCGAAGGAAACACAGGTGAGGAGACGAGACGGGGCTGCAGGGACCACCGCAGAGCGAGACGGAGGGACTCCTTGTCTGAGAGCAAAGTACATTACGGGGGGGGGGGGTCCCGAGGGGGCCGTGCACGCCGGACTGAGGTTGTTTGTTGGCGGGCTCCCTCACCGGAGAGGTTATTTCTGAACGTGGCTATTTAGGGATAATTACCCCCGTCCACAGGGGACGGAGGGACAGACGGGGGACGGGGAGGGGACGGCAATAGCGTGTGATGCGAACAAACATCTCCAACAGTCACTGACGGAAAACCGTCACGTTATGTCAGGTAAACAATGGAGCGCTTGGTTGTAAAATGGTCACAAAAACAATGTGGGTGAAGGGACTCGGACCGCGTCCACACGGAGCCGTTTGGTCCACTTCAAACGCACCAGAGTTCGTTTATGCAGATAGTCAGAAAAAAGGGGGAAATACTTTAATTTACTACCAATAAACGGTTTAACTCGTTAATGTTTACGATCCACATCAGCAAACAAACAGCTTGTAAACAATTTGAGCCGCTGGACTGATTTCATCTCCGTGTCCCCTTGTGGGGGACAAAGACGTCTTTCTATTGCCTCTGTAGCATCATGGAAGGACAGCAGGGTTCAGTGCGCCGCGCGTGGCAGTTTTTCTGCTCGCCGTGCTCACCGCGGGGCCGCCTGAACCGTTGTGCGCGTCTGTTGACATATAAACTCCTCCTCCCGAGGCGTTCGGCGGCGGCCGGCCGAAGCCCGCGGCGCTCAGAGCGGCGTAACGGCCCCCCGGTCCCCGCGACCGGGAGCTCACCATCGTCCCCGGAGGCGCCGGCTGCTGCTGCCGCTCGCAGGGAAGCACGGAGGGCAGCGAGGAGGAGGAGGAGGAAGCGGCGGAGGAGGCGGAGGAGGAGGGAGTGGAAGGAGTCGTCGACACGCAGTGGGCGGCGCTGCTCTGCTCTCGGGCCTGGAGGTACGGCATCACGCCGGGCGCCGACACCACCACCGTGGGATTGTGGGTGGACGCCGGCGCCGGTTCCTGTCCCAACTCTGCAGGACGAGAGGAGACAGTAAACTTAGAACCCAGCATGTTCGGACTTTAAAGGCTCAGTTTGTCTTTCACAATAAAAGCACACACCGCGACAGAGTTAATAAAACACACACAACTGACACAAAAACACACAAATTAAATTGTCTGCTCCTCCAATTAAATCATCGTTCAACACGTCAGATGAAGCGAGACAAATTAGACTTTCTCGAACCAAAAGCAGGCCGAGAAAACTGCTCAGTGCTTTTATTTTGAAGGCAGCTGTTTCTGGCAGAGTTGGCTTCACTGTAACGTCGCAAAATAAGACGATTTGAGGTCTGCAGGGAAAATAAGGTTTAAATCATTATTCAAACACACACACACGCGCACACACACACACATACACACACACACACACACACCAACAAACTTTCAAAGGCCACTTTTGACAAGCAGCTGCCCGACTTCTCAACGTTGTTGTCGTCGTTCATTTGAAGTGTTCAGTTTGATGCTCGTTTCAAACAGAACAGACACGCGGAGTCAGAAAACGTTCAAAAGTGAGGTTGGAGAAGGAGGGGTAAAAAAGCCGCCGCACGAGTAAACACGGAGAGAGAGAGAGAGAGAGAGAGAGATAATGAAAAAGGAAAAAAGAGGAAAAAGAGCCCGGAATGCAGCGAAGAGGAGAAGGACGGAAAGAGCAGCGCAGGAGAGCGGAGAGGAAATGAAGCGGGGCGAAATGAAAGCGAGGTGAGGAGCGACGCCAGATAACCGCGCCGGACGGCCTCTCGCCGATGACCATCAGTCTCCGTCTGCTCCGGACGGAGACGGATCACTCAGACGGCCGCGGGCCGAGCGCTCAGCCGGCCCGTCGCCGGCCAGCGTTTCCACAATGGATTTCCTGCTCGGGCATCATCACTCATCATGTTTATTTACGGCGCCGCACTTAGTCGCGCGCCGCCGATATTTCACTCACTCCAGGGTTTAATAACACAAATATGTGCACACATGCACAAACAACATGCACCAAAAGACACACAAACACACTGTTCTTTCAAATCCACACACACACTGATGGCGAACACACACACATACACACACAATCACTCTTATTATAAATCCAATATTGCTGTGACAAATGGCCTCCACAGCACAATAAAATAATCAGCTCGAACAAGCCTTAAGCTAACACACACACACACACACACACACACACACACACACACACACTACATGATAAGTTGCACACTCACAATCAAAGAGGGATGCATCACATATGCATCAACGCACACAATTGCTACTGTGCATGCACGTACGCATGTGCACACACACACACATGCAGACACACACATGCAGACACAGACACACCCACACACACAAACAAAACACCCACACTCACCCAGATACACACACACACACACACACACACACACACGCACACACACGCACACACACACTACATGATAAGTTGCACACTCACAATCAAAGAGGGATGCATCACATATGCATGAACACACACAATTGCTACTGTGCACGCACATTTGCATGTGCACACACACACACGCAGACACACACACATGCAGACACAGACACACCCACACACACAGATACACACACACACAGATACACACACAGATACACACACACACACACACACACACACACACACACACACACCCACACACACAGATACACACACAGATACACACACACACACACACACACACTCTTTATTGTGATCTATAATTTCCATTTAAAAGAACGCAGCTTTTCTCAGCTGGAGATTTGAATTGTAGATGCTGAGCGCTCCGTTTCCTGGAAATCTGCGGTAATGTACACCCGGGGGGGCGAGGGAGGGAGGGAGGGAGGGAGGGGGTGTTCAGTGATCTTCAGAGGGGCAACCACCGACACCTGACATTAACATATCGTGATTGAGGGTTATTTACATTTCCGTTTGCATGCAAATCTCTTCTCTGCCTCTGTGTTTACATCTCGGTCGTCGTTCAGGATCACTTCACAGGGACGACGTGGAAACAGAACCACTCCAATGATAATAAAAGGGTTGATGAGAGACACCGGTTGGGGGATGGGGGGGGGGGCTTCATGATCTCATTTGTAACGGGAAGTGGTCTGATCGCGTTGGGGTCCCCGCTCACCTGTGGGAGAGTCCCCCAGGAGGCCTTTCCCGAGCGCCACGAGGCCGGGGGGACGCAGGGACAGCGCCTTCTGCATCAGCAGCCTGGATGGATCGCCGAGCAGGCTGGAGACCTGGCGAGCGGACAGAGGACAGGAAGTCAAGCGGGACGCTCGGGGACACGAGGACCAACCCGGAGAAACGGACGCGCCGGAGACATCAAGACATCCCGAGGTGGTGAAAAGAGAAGAGAAAGACCAAAGAAAGAGAGGAAACAAAGGTTCTTTACTGGCTCGACTCAACCTGAAATCGACTGTTTTAACTGTACTTTTAGCGTTTTCCATTGGGTTCTAGTTCCTGTTCCCAGGTACCTTTTAACTACACTGCAAAAAAATCAAATCTTTTGCAATCCTTGCCAAGAAGATTTCACTTAATGTAGCCAAAAATAATGAATCACACTTGAACAAAGACACAACAAAGATTTCAGCATTTTCAAGCTATTTGTCGGATTTAAAGAGTGACTTTCAACTTGTTTTTATTTTGCCTATTTCAAGACCAAAACCTTGAACAGCTGCCTTGTACTCAATGATGCACAAACGAATTTGACAGAAGTAAAAAAAAGATCCTAATTCTGAATAAAAAACCTTGACAACACTCGTAAATGAAGCAGATCCTGTTCTTTAAAAGCTGATTTTACGCTCTTATGAACCTTGGAAAGCGTCCCAGTCTCGCTTTGTCTTGAGGAATCTTTTTCAGAGATTCTTCACTTGGTGATTTGACTGATTGTTCTGCTTGTTTTGACACAAAACTCACTTGTTTGGGATGTTTTCATCCCAGAAAGGAGACATTTTTTCCAGTGTGGGAGACCAACAAAAAAAGGTCTTTTCAGGGAGGAAGTTGCTTGTCTCTGTAAAAACGAGCATCACCTGCTCCCACCGTGAGAACCGGTGACTTTTACCTTTCACCGCAGCAATTAAAGAAAACACTGAAGACGTTTTAAAAGCGGAGAGAATATGCATATGAAGTCGTGGAGGGAAGTTTCGACACCTCCAGGTCTGTTTTTCCTCAGTCAGAGCAAAGCAATTTGGTTGCGTCGCTTCGTTAGGCGCCGAGAAGGAAAACAGGCAAACGGGCGGCCGCCTTCGACCCCGCGGCGGCTCACCTGCACGAAATCCCCACAAACAAACAGACAACAAAAGGAGGGTCTTACGCTGCTGATGCGTTTGTCTTTGATGTGTAGAAGCTGCTGCTGAGCGAGCTGCATGTGCAGGAGGTTCTGCAGGACGAGTCCGTTGCCGAGCATGGCGTTCTGCAAGACAGAGGCGGGCGCACGTTATCGCACCGGAACCCGAGTCCGTACTCGGAGTCCGGACGAGAGGCGGCGCGGACCTGGTGGGCTTTTCCCAGTGTGAGCAGAGCGGTGGTGAGCGGAGGCCGGAGGAACGGCAGGCTGCCGTGGCGCCCGTACTTTCCTGAAAAAACAAATCCAAGCATCAATCAGTGCCTCCACTTTTCTCTGCTTTGTGTGTCCACTAATGCACGAATCAATCATCGCCTCAACAGGCACACAGGGGCGAAATTACAAGTCAGACGAGCGACCCATCAGTCATTCGCCGCGCGTTGCGAGCGATCGCGCCGCCGTCTGTTTTCATAACGGGCTCCTGAGAAGCCAGATTGGGGTCTTATGGCGACGACTCCGACTTTTATCAAGTTTGGACTTTATTTTTGTTGTTTGTGACACACCTGGAGGGAAGCTGAAGCCTTCAAATCTTACGTTTTTTCAGCCTGAGGGGGCGCCAGAGAGCACAAGTCAAAGAGATCAAGGAAAAGAAGAAGACGACAGTTTGGAGAATGTGGAGGAGAACCAGTGCTTTTATTTTGAAGGCTCACACTTTGTGTGTTTGCTGCCTGTGTTTGGCTTCACTGTAATTTCAAATTCGAAGATTATAGAAGGAGCATAAACAACAGAAACACAGAATATTTAACATTTATGAGTTCTGGCATTAATTGTAAATATTTCTCGGGCTTTAGATTCACATCACACGTCAGCACACACACACACACACACACACACACACACACACACACACACACACACACACACACACACACACACACACACACGGAGTGCTTGCTCCCTTCCCTTGTGCGTGCACATGCGTTACCGCAAGGTTTCCTCATGATGAATGTAGGCGTGGAAGCTGGTGGTGCTTCCTGCAGACTAGGTGGAGAAAGTTTAACATTTAATCAAGCTCCTATTTTTAGACTTTAATTGTGCGCACTCGTTTCTTTTTTTTTTTAAGAGAGCTCCACCACCACCACCTCTCCTCTCCTCGCTCATCTTCTCTCCTTCCTGCTCTCATTTGTTCCACTAATGTCACACGATTTCATTTTAATACCTGATTAGTCATTCATCAAAAAATGAAGCCGTCCGCGAGGTGATTGCGGGATGTGGCGAGCGACGGACTTGTGCTGAGGGCTCTCTGATTAGCGGCCAGTGAGCTCAGGACGCTGAGAGACCCTCAGACTTTCAGGGATTTAAAAAAAATATACATGAAAATACAGTTTGTATGCAAATGCGAAGAAACTCACTTGAGTTCGAAGCTCGAACCAGACGGAAAATGTCAACAACAGAAATTATAAACAAATAAAAAGAAGGATCGCAAAAGTTTTCAAACTTATTCGCTCTTGTTGACTTTAGATTTTCCAATTTCAGAAGTTGTCAAATCAGATTTGCAGGAGTCAACAAACCACAAATAAGATGCTCGTAGACTCTAAAACGGACCCACTGCTTTTATTTTGAAGGGTCTCTCTACAGCTTTTCTGTTTTGTTTTTATCTTCTCTATCCAGGATCTACTAAGAAGCCTGCCTCAACCTTTTATTTTGAAGGGTCCTGCTTTCAAGCTTGCTAAAGTGGGCGTGTCACTTGTTTGGTCTGCACCACAGTTCAGTCGCGTTTCACAAACTCACTTCGTTCACCAACAAAACGAACTGTCGTCCATCTGAATCAGACCGCACGTCTCTGGACGTTGTTGCCGCATCGGCTGATTTCCAGTTTGTTTCGCCAAACGTTTGCTCCAAAGACAGAAGGAGCGTCGACGGCGTGACGCCGCCGGACGCCGTCTTACCTCCCCTCTTGCCGGAGTGGTACGGTCTCATGAGGATCTGCAGGGCCGCCGGGTTGGTCATGCTGGTCAACAGCTGAGCCAGGTTCGGTTCTGGGAGCAAACCTTTTCTGTTACTCAGAATCTGGAGAGGAAGAGGAGGGAAGAGAAGAAGGAGAGTGAGTAAGTTTGTGAAGGTAGTTTAAAGTCTACTTTATGAATAAGCCTATGAGAGCGCTGGATTAGTACAGCGGCCTAAAACCATCCAAAACGATGTCGTCATCACAACGAGTTCTACGAAGAATGATGGGTTTTTAATGCAATTATCTGTTTCATATTTGTAGGTGTGTTGGAGGGCTGTAAAATCTCCATCTTTAAAGGCTGAAAGCACTTCCTGTTTGGCTGTAATGTTTGTTGCGTTGCCGTACAAACACTGATAGAGCAGGACGACTTCCAGTTTGATTCCCACCACGTCCAAATCCTGAAGTGTCCAGGAATAAAAAATTCAGTGTGTGTGCGTGTTAGATTGCACTTTGGTGAAAGTGACTGCTTGTGTGTTTGTGGTGAAGATGCTCAAATGGCATAATGAGCTTTGTTATTATTGTAGAATCGTCTTTTCTTTCTTTTCTGATCGTCACACGTTGAAGGTTTTGAAGCAGCAGTTACAGCAGGTTCAGAGTCGGGCTGCAGGAAATGGATGTAAGTCAATGCAATGTTCCCGAAAGGCTTGAAAACACGTATTTGGGCACGCGCGTGAGTGTGTGTGTGTGTGTGTGTGTGTGTGTGTGTGTGTGTGTGTGTGTGTGTACGCGTGTGCAGTACAGTGTGTGTTTTGATCTTGTCGTTACGAGCCTCTGATGACTCGCTGTAATCATTACACTAGTTTACATCACCAGGATGCGCCTGCTATGTCAGCAGAGGGGAAAGACTGTCCGTGAGACAAAAGAGAGAGAGAGAGAGAGAGAGAGAGAGAGAGAGAGAGAGAGAGAGAAACAAGCAATTGAGCAGAAACAAACACGGAAAAAACAAAAACAGGAAGTGGACGGACAAAGAGTTTAAAACTGAAACAGAAAAAAGTTGCAGAGCGACTTCAAATTTATCTCCCAGGTTTCAATATCGGCTTTTTTCCCCCCAATCTGCACCAATCTGGTTTAATTGTAGCTCAAAGCAAAAACAGTACAAGTAATAAACAGAAACAAAACGCCTTCTCGGCATCGTTAGTTAGCCGGATGTTGCAGAACTATGGATTAAATCTGATCTATAAAACGGCAACAAAGCTGATAAATGAAAGACTCTGAATAAACCTGGACCCACTTAAAGCTTCATTATGTGAGATTCAGTGGAGAATCCAGGTGGAGAGTTCTTGCAGCCTCCTGTTTGTCCTCTGGCCTGGTTCCTGCTGCTCTTCTTCTATGACTCTAAAGATGCCAGAAGGACTCGCTACACCACCGTGTGGTGAAAGCAGGTATCACAGGACCGGACAGACTAAGGTTAGCCGTAACACCGTTAACTGAGGTGAATATTTACGCAAAACTCAGACCTTCATCCAAAATGTTCCTTCACTTTCAGGCCGTCACTTTTTGTTGCCAAAAATCCGCCTTCAACTGTTTCATTCATGTTTTATCTTCATATTTTCCGATAAATTTTCGTTCACCTTCAGTGATTTTTTTATTCCTTCAGTTGGAGTCGTTTCATTTCAGTGTATTTTTATCTCGCCTTCCCTGAGTGATCATAAATATCCATTTACTCTATTGCTCTGATGTTCTCTAGGAAACCTTTCGAGTCTCTCTTTTTCGTTTACTTGATTTTGTTCACTTGGCAAACAAACTTGTGTAAATTCAGTCAACTTGCGGCTTATTAAGGACATTTTCTTGTGCATGACTGCTCATGACAATTAAAACAATCAATAAAATTCACTTTTAAATTGAATTGAAAGATGCAAGAAAAAGGCATTCATGCAAATTTTGCCTATAAAAAGTGTAAAAATGACCTTTTTGTGTCAAAGTTTTGCACTAAGTCTGAAAATTAGCATTTTTTTTAATCATTTCCTGCTCGTTTTTCTTCCACCTAATTGAGCCAAAGTCAACGTATTGCTGGTATTTTTTACTGTTTTACAGTTTTTTTTAGTTTTCTAGTCCCTGCTTTGTTTTGTAGTCATGGCGTCTGCCCGTGTGGTCGCCGCAGTTCTCGGTGGTCCGTCTCCACCTTCTCTCGCCGAGCAGAATTTCCTGGAACTGAAGAGTTCTCTGCTGATTCGCGCTTAATCAAAAGACCGACTCATTTCCAAAGGAGAACTCAATCAGTCTTTACAAGGCGGAAATCCAATCCGACGGACCCAAATGAAATCCTATTGAATTAGATCGAACGCAGCCAGCCTTCGCCGAAGTGTCGATGGCCGCCGCTCGCCGGCCGGCCCCGAAGAAGCGGCTATTTTGAAGCAGCATTTTTGCGGGACGCTGATATATTTTTTTCCTGCCCGGCCGCGTCCCCGCGGCGACGGCTGCGGCTCGCGTCAGCCTCGTTTCCTCCGCGTCCCGTCTCGGAGACTGAGCCGTAGTGACGGCGACGGCGAGGAGTTTGACTCGCGGCGTGTCAGCGAGCGAGGCGACGGGAGACTCTGGTGCACTGATACAGTGCGTCGGTGTCGCCGCCGAGGAAGGGGCTGTTTTGTGCGCCGGTTTGTGTACGTGCGTGCCAGCGTTGCACAAGGCCAGTCGGCGCTGACAGCGTCTTTCAAGGGAAAAGAAGAAGAAGAGGAGGAGGAGGAGGAAGAGGAGGAGGAGGAGGGAGGGGAAAGGGGGGAGGGGGAAGGGGGGCACACTAGTTTCTTTTCTTTCTGCCGGAGAAAATGTCAGGATGCATCAGTCTGTTCGGCTGCCGGCACAAAAATCCAGCCACACGCCCACGCGATAGCACGCACTCGCGCACGCCAGGGAGGTAAGGAAGCCGCGAAGAAGGAGAGGCGAGAAGTATCGTGAAAGGAGAGTGATGGAGAGAGGAGGAGGAGGAGGAGGAGGGGGAGGAGGAGGAGAGGGGAGGCCATCTGGTCCTTCGCACTCACATTCACTGACTGGAGTCGGGAGCGATTTGCCTCGGAGGAGGAGCGGCGCCAGGAGAGGGTCCTGATCTCGATCCGAAGGTCTGACGCGTCCTCTCGCGCTCGCTCCCCGAGGGGCCCGGGGGGGGGGGCCAGCGTAACCCCGCCGCCCCCACAGACTCAGGTGTTTCTCCGCCTCCTCCTCTGGCCTCGCCAAGCCCTTTGTCTCCTCCCTCTTCATCACATCGCCATCCTCCTCCTCCTCCTCCTCTTCCTCCTATTCACTGGAACTCGCTCCCTTTCCTCTTCCTCCTTTTCAGCCGCGTGTTTACGCGCCGCTTTTCAACCTCTTTGTCTGATCATTCATGCAACGCAGCGACTGCGATGGCGTACGCAAGAGAGAGCCACATTTCCCTCGTACACATCACGAGTGTGGCGGCAACACTCTGTGAAACAGTCCTTTAAAGCGTCTTTAGTCGCTCAAGTGTTCGACTGTTCAGGAAACTGATTGGAGGCGCCGCAGCTTCGAGCTATAATCTACGAGCCGCCTGCACTGAAGTCCTCGCAGCGCCGCTCTCTAATCTAAAATATTGAAACAGAAAAGCCGTAATGACTTTGGCTGGCCTGTGGGAAGCTCGTTATCAACCTGCGTTTTCCACGTGACGGAACCGCCGCCGCTCCAATCGGAGCCCCCGAGCGAGCGGGACTCCCCGAACTCGAACGGGCGACGCGAGGAAGAAACTTTTTGGACTTGATTGGAACGAAACAAAAAAGACGTTCTGAGTGTCGCAACGTCGAAGCAGCTCTCACTTCTTAATTAGACCAAAATTAACCTTCAACTCTCAAAAAATAAAGATAAATGAGCATCAAACTACCAGAAATAAACTTCCTACTGTATCTTTATGTTGTGCATCCTCACATGTTTGTATATTGGCTTGATAATGAGTGTTTTTTGGCCGCTGAGTGCACTAAAAGTCCAAAATGTGCAAAATCGTTTGTAATCTTCTGACACTAAACCGAACAGTGATGGGGCTTTTGTTTTCGTACCAACTCAGCTTCTCGGCGGCTCGACTCGACGCGGTTTCGGGGTGAACGCATCAGCCGTCGTTTGCAGCGGACACTCGTGAACCGAAACCAACGGCAGCTTTTAGACGGCATGTAAACAAACGGGTCGAAAATGCCAAAGAAACAAGCGGAAATTCAGACACTTTAACCTCAAAATAAGCTGAAAAACGCTTTTTTCTTTGTGATTAAAATCTACTCTGTGATATTTTGTGTTTTTTGGAGTTTTTGTGTTTGATATTTGGTCGTCGAACAGATGTGCTACTCTTCATCCAATAACTGCACGTACATGCATACGTACACGCGAGCGCCTCGCTGTAGAGTTCAGTTTCTTTCAGGCAGCAGGAGACTGGCGGGGTGGGGTTGGGTGGCTGAGGGGGGGTGGAGGATTGGGGGGTCGTGGGTGGGTGGGCAATCAGTCTTGAGAACTGTAATTGCCGTGTCAGTGCCTCTCCGCTACCAGCGCTGAGTGTAGGAGGGATATCACAGCCGCCAGGACGGCCGCAGCCACGTGGTCCCGTATTAGACCCCCACATTCGGCGCCGGTGGCGCGACAATTGCTCGGCGGCGACCTCGCCGCTCGTCTGCGGGGGGAAGTCCGGTGTTTGGATGAGAAGAAACGTCTCAAGACTGTCAGTTCTGGTCAAAAGCTACAGACGAACCTGGATTGTCAGAGCGACAAGGGGGCGAGGAAAAGACGCCTCTCGTCATCGCCGCCGCAGACTCTTGATCAAAGCTACGAAACCATCACCTGCTCTCTGAACCTAGCTTTAGCTTTAGCTGAACCTTTAGCTGAACCTAAACCTCCGTCTTGCTTGAGGGCCTCCGAAGAGCCGCCGCGTCGGGACTCACCATGCCCTGGGCGGCGATGAGCGCGGCCAAGGTGCTTCTCCCTGAGGTGCCGGGGGTGCAGAGCGACAGCCGGACCTCCTGGCCGCCCACCAGCGTCCGGTCCATCTCGATCAGCACGGCCTCCGCCTGCTCGGCGCTCTCGTACTCCACCACGCCGAAGCCTCGCACGGGGCTGCCCTCATCCTGGGCCAGCTGGTGGACGGGCGAGAGGAAAGACGGAAGACGTTCAGACAAAAATAAAATGCAACTAGAAAAAATTATGACACAGGTCAATTTTGCTTGAAAGAAAACCTTGAAATAATCCAGAAAAAAGCTTCCTTTTTAAACCTACTTTTGAATGAGCGACACATTACTTGGTAGGACTTAAATCAGTCAAATCTTTTGTATGGGAGAACAAGTGCTGCCACTTGTTTGAGCTCCAGTCGTCCAGGTAAAAAAAGGACAGTTAATATTTTTACAAAACTGATGTGATTATTTGTGCTTCAGCTTCCGAGAAAGACTTAATCCGTCAGAGTCGTGTATCTGTTTGCTTTTGGATAACTCCAAAGGTTCAAATGGGATTGGTTTGAAATTTGCAGAATGGATGGGCGACAGGTCAACAAACAAATGATTAAAATTTGGTGGTAATCCGTTGATCCAAAACGAAGAAACGCGACATTTCTGTGATGAGTAGAAAGCGCGCGTGGCCCTTTAAGAGAACTTGCGTGGTTGAAGCAGGAAAGGCTCACAGGCATCTCGGAGGTTTGCGCTCTCAGGGATTCAAACACAAGCTTTCTCAGACACTCACCAGTTGGCGTGTTGGCAAGAAGACCGTGTTTTTTCCACTGATTTTACTAGTAAATCAAAGTACATTTTCAGCCTCCATGTGAAAAAACGCTTCACTTCCTGCATTCAAATGTTCATGCTGTTTTTTTTGTTTTTTTTGATGGATGATCAGAGAAGCATCAGTCCTAATTTAGGGGGAAGCTGCGTCGTGTCAAACTGGTGAAGCACTTTGCTTAAAAGCAGCAGGCGCATCACGACAATCTGTCTCATTCAGGACTGGAAGAGAAAAGCGAAATGAACACAAAACCGCTCAAACAGACCTTTTTTTTCCTCCATCTGTTTAATGTCAAGAGTTAAAACTGGGGTCCACAGCGCACTTTCTTTCTTTCTTAAGTCTTTAACAACTGTCTGCGGGAAATGTAAAATGAAGACGCGACCACCGGAGGCATTATCGTGGAGAGCTGTTGAAGAGCGAGCGAGCCGAGCCGAGCTTTATCGTTCAGCGCGCGAGAAGAAATGTTCTTACTTCTAATCATTCCATATCAGCCACTCGCTAATTACCAGGAACCTTTTTTTCCCTTCTCGCCTCACGTCTCTCCAGAATACGTTCATTCCTTCAGCCGTTTCTTTTTCTTATCCGCCAGCAGGCCGATGAAACGAGGTCAAACCAGTTGTGTTTTTCTTCACCTTCTCCAAATATTGTTCAACCTGAACCACCCCCGATTGTCGGTCTCTTGGTGTGTTATCAATGAGAGAACTGGAAAAAAAAACAAAACAAAGAAAACACACACACACACACACACACACACACACACATACAATCTTCCCCGGAGCATGCGATCAATGCAGCTCAGGTTGCCATGGTGACGCACCGCGGAGTCACTGGCATGAGACTGCAAAAGCTGCAACATGTTAGCTCGCGGCTAATCCACCTACTTCTTTGTGTGTGTGTGTGTGTGCGTGTGTGTGGGTGTGTGGGTACATGTGTGTTTATCGCCTTTGTCAAAGGATCGAATATTCTTTTGGAATCTGTGAGGGCGGGGCTAGAGGCGTGGCCTGTACTGGTGCTTGGCCCACCTCTTGAATCTGATTGGACACCTCAGGTCCCCTCACAGGTCACTGACGGGTCACTCAGATAGACAAACCGTTAATCAGGTTCATCAGTTTCACCCGGAAACACACTTTCACCTGGAAATCGAAGGATTTTTCTCATAAGGTAGATTTCCAGCGATGGAAATAAAACTTTTCAAAGGTAGCGGAGGCTTCCATATAGAAATAAATCGAATGATTGTGTTTCTCGGAGCTGATTCACACCATGAATGCATCTTTCTGTCTCACACGACGCTGCTCAAGCCTGAATGTCTGCATGAAAGCTACTTAAAATAGCAACCGCACAGAGTTCTCTCCTGCCTGACGGGCGCCTCCAGTTTAACGTCTGGCGGTCTGTTACGCGAAGCAATGATGTCGCTACTTTACGGCCGGGGAAAGGGGGGGTTCATTGAGCGGACCCCGCGGGGCCGGACCGAACCGCCGGCCATTAACGCCACTTTGAGAAAAGATTGACCTCGATCTGGAGGGGAAGGTTTATTCGTTTCCAGCGGCGGCAGCAGCAGCAGCAGCAGCTAAATAATGCAGGGCGACTAATAGCCGGGAACCTAATGGATGACGGCGGCGCGACGAGCGAATGGGTGCTGCGTCGAAACGCGGGACGTACTGTGAGAGGAAACTGAAACAGAGTCCGGAAAAGATGCATCTACTTTTAAAGAGGTGTCAGTTGTTGGAGAAGACTCTTGCCTTGGTTTAATTATGATGAATTCATATTGAAACTTGTCTTTAAAGGAAGTTGTCTTCAGACTTGTTTTCCTCCTTTTCCATCATTTTCTGACATCAATTGATTTTATGGTTAACTTTTCTGGGAGCTGAGACGTTTAAAATACCAGTTTTTACATTTGTGGGTTCAGGCTTCCACAAACGATGGCCGAAAAGTTCAACGCAACTCGGCTGAAGGAAACACGGAGCATTTTAAACGCTTTAATTTCAAAGTAACCGCACGCTGCGACATCTGAGTCAGGAGCAGATAAAACGTGGTCATTTCAGAGCCCCGCTGACGGACGGTCAACTCCGCTCGCTTTTATGAGTCACATTTTCAAACCACCTCCCAGGAAATGTTCTCTCTTACATCTGTGGTGTTTTTCTCACAAGAAAAGCATAGTTTTTGTTTTCTGAAGCAATTAGAAGTTTTAAAATGTGTGTTTTTGTCGGCTGACGATCAAAGTTATTGGACACATCATTCTTATTTTGGTTTTTTAACCCTTCTTGTCTTTGTTGTTCAGCCTGTCTGGGAGTCTTCATTCGATATTAACATGTAAAATCTACCAACAATCACATTTAATGAGCAGGTTTTTATTCACAAACAGATTTGGCCTCCAAAAACCAGTGAAAGTTTCACTGGAGATAAAAAAAAAAGAGCAAACAACAGGTGGTCCTAATTGTTGGTGGTTGTGTGTCAAAATGTTGGAAACATCTAGCAGCTATTTTTTAATAGTTTCATAATAGAATGAAGTATATGAGCCAAACATCACCAGTATTCAAACCAAGTTTCACTGCACCTCTCGATATTCGGGGGGCGAAACGCAATCAAACGGTATAATTACCGTATAATCTCGTATATAGGCGCCGCGGCGTTCACTGCTGAGTTATTTCAAAGCGCGAACGCGTTACAGATCAGCAAGAAAAACCAGACGCATTTTCTACTTCTCCTGCCTGTTCGTTTCAGCGCTCAATCAAGTGGCCCTCCACTTTCCTCCCTCCCCTCATTTGTGTGCTGTTCCCTGCGGTGCGAATGGGGGAGGAAGGGAGGGAAAAAAAGCCTGCGTGTGTGGAGGAGGAGGAGGTCGATAGGCTATTATCATCAGCATATATTACAGTATGGAAATGACCCCAACCACTCTACCACTTGAGAAAAGAATAGAACGGATGGATGGACGGATGAGGTGGAAAGGAAATGAAGGAGGAGGAGGGAAGCGGCGGAGGAAAGAAAACATGGGTGATTGATTACGCGACTGACGAGCGGAAAGCACGACGGAGGACACGAGCGGGAAAACAAACTTGCTCGCCGTCTTTGTTTTCCCTTCGGCGACAAACACGAGCGCGGTGGAAGCGCATTATATACGAAACATACGTTATTCTGGCCAATCGGATCCTCTGAAAGTGATCCTCACACTCGTCAGCTTCTGCATGCGTGAGTGATGATGCGCACGGCGAGCAAGCAACGCGAGCGTCCTTGCCCACGCCGAAATCGCTCCTCCGACTGCGCTCGCGACGTGTAAAATGTTCAATCATCGCTTAGATCTGTGCGGCAATTATGTAAATGGAAAGCGGGCCTGTGCGTTGTGTTCATGTGTTCTCCGCAGACGCCAGCTGTCCTTCAGGCTCATTTTCTGTACGTTCTCGTCACGACCGCGCGCAAAACGCGGCACTTTGTTGTCTGTTTTTCCAGCCCGATCGGATCACGCTTGCTGCTGGTAAGGGGGGGGAAAAAAATCAGCGCGTTTCATCGAGGAACACGTCTGATTGCAACAAAAAAAAACCCCAACGGCAATCACATCGATGAGGGTTCGCAAAAAAGTACACAAAATCAGGAACGTGTTGGTAAAAACTCATTTCGAAAGCAAGATTGTTGGCGAAAACGACGCCTGGAGTGAAAAGTTTGGAGACGCAAACGTGGCACCAACGTTTAAACACGAGTCATTTGCTTTTACGTTTAGGCGCCAAATTTCATCAGAACAGACTATTTTGTTTTGAAATCAATCATAAATTTAAAGTAGCATTAACTTTCAAACCTTTGCCTGCTGTGAGACTGTCCACATTTATACTGTGCATTTGAAAGAAATACAGAACAAGATGTTTTAGAGTCTCCTGCTGAGAAACTGCCCTGTGCTTTTATTTTGAAGGCTCCTGCTTCTGTATGAAGAAGAAAACATATTTCCTGCCGTACAAACGCCACCAAGTATTTCAGTGTGATACAGCTGCAAAAAAAGGAAGAATACACCCATTAAAAGACGATATAACGTTGGCGGTAAAGTGTTTTAGTTACAGCGATGAAAAGTTGATATCGTGAGAGCTCCGACTGGTCGGAGACACATCAGGTGAACAGCTGGAAGAGTGGTGTGAAGCCAAACCACAGCAGGGTTCACTGGGATCCACAACAAGAGTCCAAAACACGCCAGAGCAAAACAAACCCCAAGTTTGAAACTTGAAGGAAGTTCGTCTGAGCGAGAGTCGGACACACGGAGCAGCCGGAGCGCCGTCTTCTTCGAACCCTCAGATTAATAATTTGCACTCGGTTATCACTAATTTAAGGAGCCAAATGACTCACTGATGTCGGAGCGTTTGTTACACGTCGAGCTCGTCACGGTTACTGATGCGTGCTGAGAGCTGCAGCCAGCGGATACAGGATCTGTGTGTGTGTGTGTGTGTGTGTGCGTGTGTGTGTGTGTGTGTGGACTCTAATATTAACTCTTCCTGCGACACACACGGCTGCTGCGTATTATGGACTCTTTGCATGACAGTAATTACTACACTGGGTCTTATCGGCGGTGATTTATGCGTTCGTTGGCTTGTTGCACCGAAGCTGATTGATGAGCCGTTGCGCTCGCTACGTAAACTTAGCTCGGCTCGTTTATTTTAAACGCGCCATCGATGCGCCGGCCTCGAATTGGCCTGAGTGCTTCGATTCAGGCCTCCGTGCGTCCATCCGCAACAAAAAAGCCATTTAGGGTCACCAGTTGGAAGAAGTGGGCGGAGCAGAGAGTGAAACACACACAGGGAAATAAAGATCCGCTCGGATGCTGAAGAAGCCGAACCAGGAATCTTTCCTGAGAGGCGGCAGCAGCAGCACTAATTGCTGAAGGAATTCAACAGGAGACGTTAGAAGGTGTTTTTATTTTAGACACGATGATGTTTATGCAAAAGAAGCGCTAAATTTAAGTTGCAGAGCTACGCTAAGAAAGCTCGAAAGAGCATTTCGGTATTTACTGCTGACGAGTCTTGATGATCTGCAGACTGACACAACAACTGACCAGTCCTTTCCTCGAATGAGGTCTGCGAAGTGTGTGTGTGTGTGTGTGTGTGTGTGTGTGTGTGTGTGTGTGTGTTTGTGTGTGTGTGTGTGTGTTGTTGTGGCAGACAAACCAAAGATGCTCAGCTAGCAATCAGCCCGTCTGACAGCAGCTGACCTCAAGTCTCCGTCTCCAGCAAAGAGATGCTGACGGTGACACTGCCGGGGCGAAGCCTCCGAGGAGCAGCCGTCACCGGGTGAGCGTGTGTGTGTGTGTGTGTGTGTGTGTGTGTGTGGTGCGGTGTCAGTTTTCTGCACTGAGTGATGGGGTCATGACAGACCCGTCGGGGCCGTCTGTGATGAGAGGTACGTGACCCGTCGGAGCGACAAGTTAAAGTGTAAAGACGTGTAGCGGCGGCAGAAGGCTGTATGAAAGTGAGGTGGTTAAAAGAGCGACAAATCCAATGTAAACCGGCGTTTTTACATCATAAAATGTTATTCCTGCTTTCGAGGTTTTTCCTTCAGATCAGTTGTTTCATTGAAACCGTTGGAAAAAAGTCTGAAACTCCAGTCGGACGTTTTTTCTTTCATCCTTACTTGTTTTTGAAGTGATTTATTGACCTCCTGATTTCCTCTCTAATGTTCAACGTTGTTCTATTAATACACGTGTGTCAGTCGTCTCTGATTCATCTGTCACTGCGGGGACGCCGACGAAAACATCAGCGCTCTCGTGCTCCTGATGTCGTCGTCGTTTCGCTGTCGCAGCTTTGATTCTCTCTGACCGTCGCTGCTGTTTCGGTGCTGAATCACTGACTTGATTTGAATGGATACAAGCTTTTTACACTTTCACACAGAAAGCCTGTAAGAAGTCGCGACTCTCACAGGTAAAATAAATACCTGAATACCTCGACTACTTCATTATAAGACACAGATCCCTGCAGTACGTCTCCAGATGATATTTCCTTATTTTGCTTATCGAGGTTTCGTCGAAAACTGTTTAACAAAAACACGATTTAAAAGGAGAACGACTTTTTTTTTATATCTACTGTTGAATACAAAATGTAAATGATAGAAATCCAAATTTTGGCTCTGAAATAGACACTTTTGAAGGGCAGGGGGGCGGAGCTTGGTGATCGCAGGCAAAGCCCGCCCCCCTTCACAGGTTCAGCACGGTTCCTGTGCCATTCGCCGTCTCGATGTCCGTCCTGTTTGAGGTACAGTTGCACCACTGACAGTTTCGGACTGTTTCCAGACTCCGTTTAACTGCGACGTTTCCTCCCCGGGAACTGGAGAGCCCATTTATGGCGGCGTAGTCGCCCGCCGTCTCCTCGTTCGCGCTGACATCCGACGGCTCCTCGCCGTTTTACCTCGCCTCTCTCCGTCTCCCTCTTTCCCTCTATTAGGCTTGACACCGCCGGCGCTCTCCCCCCCCCCCTCCCTCCCCTAATAGATCTGGCATTCTCAGCTCCGTCCTCCTTTGCTCCCGCACCTCCTCACGCCTCCGTCCCGCCGTCCTTCCCTCTAATATGGTTGACATTCTTCGCTCTCGCCTCGCTCCGTCTCCCCCGGCTGACTCAAGCTAAAGTGCTGCCTGGAGGGTCCTTTTGTGGGTCGCAGAATTAAAGTGCCCAGGGCCAAAAAGCCACAGGTTAAACGCACCGCCAACGGAGGAGCGCCGACGACAAGAGGGTCCGAGTTCCACCTTGCGAGCGCGGAGGAGGACGGCGGAGCGGCGTTTGTGTCCGAGGCGCAGGAGCGAGCTGACGCCCACAAAACTTCAGGAAATGAGCTCGAATTATTGCAAACAAAACCTCGGCTGACTTCCTGTCTCCTGTGAAACAGGACTTCAGTTTATGTAACACATAAGGTTTGATAACTAAATACAGGAAACAAGTCGTTCAAATTCAGTCGATGCAATTATTGGACTTCCTCTTTGGCTTCAAACGAGGAACTTTTCTCTTTGCACCTGAATTCCTGTCAGTGCCCATTAAATCGTCGCACCGTCGTCGTCTCATTGTTTCCGAGAGGCGGCGGATCCTCTAACAGAACGTTAGTCAAACACTGATGGAAACATATGCTCACCCGAAAGCAGGGCCCTTCAAAATAAAAGCCAGAGCAGCATTTCTTAACCTTATGTACTGTAGCCTCAAAAAACGTCTTTTCACTGTCCAAAAAACCTCTGAAACACCAAAACACTACAGTGAAGCCAAACATTGTTACATTGTTAATAATATAATAAGTACATACCAATAATTATTCAAGTTGTTTATTGAGGTTGAGGTCATTTAATTCAAATGTTCACTCGAGGATTTTGCTTTTCTAGATGGATTTGTAGGCTTTCAAAGGTTTAAAAGATGCTGTTTGTTATCAGAAGCTATTATAAAGGTTTTGCGAATTGGTTTCCCTTCACAAAAATACACACACACACACACACACACACACACACACACACACACACACACACACACACACACACACACACACAC
>JASSRZ010031431.1:0-16878 GCA_032164315.1 Malacoctenus gilli | reverse complement strand
TGGGGCTTTTCCGGGTCATTCGGCCCCGAATCACCTTAATTTTCGCACAGGAGGGCGTTTCTGGGCAGGGGGCATCCCTGTATGCCGTTTTGGGGCAAAAAAAAAGACCCCCAATTTTTTCAGTTTTCAGCCATGCCGCGGCTGTTGTTTTTTTCAAAACAGTTTTTGGGGCTTTTCCGGGTCATTCGGCCCCGAATCACCTTAATTTTCGCACAGGAGGGCGTTTCTAGGCAGGGGGCATCCGTGTATGCCGTTTTGGGGCAAAAAAAAAGACCCCCAATTTTTTCAGTTTTCGGCCATGCCGCGGCTGTTGTTTTTTTCGAAACAGTCTTTGGGGCTTTTCCAGTACATCCTGCATAGATGACAGTAAAATTACCTTGTACTTGGTCCAGAGGCAGCATGAGGTTCTTTTCTGCAGGAATGTACTTCAATACTACGGTCAGCTCTCCTTTGTACTGCATTGTGGTGTCAAACCCACTCTCCATCTGCACAAAGGATGAAACACACACGCACGCACGCAGGCAGGCAGGCACGCACGCACGCACGCACACTTGAATCTCTTGTCTTTGAGGACGCTTGTGCAACGTGGTAAAACTGAGGTTCAGTGCTTTGCACTTGAGTCTCACAGCAAAATGATCCAAGTTTAAGTAAAGAACGTTTTCTCAGCAAGAGGTTTACATATTCGTTTTGTGCAGGTAATTTTTTCCTCCCTTAATCTGAAGGTACACTGGAAGAGTTCAAGTTAAACTGAATGTCGTTCCCTACCTGGACCCTGTCATTAATTGTTTGTCTCAAGTAGTGAAAGTGATTCTTTGACGATGATTCGATGAGAAGATGCAGAGGCACAAGCTGACTCTGACCTTTGGCTGCAGCGCGTACCAGTCCTCCATTTGGGAGTCAAACTCCCAGGAGTCAAAGGTCAGCTCCACTTCCCCCAGGAAGCTGTTGTGTCCAAAGCGGTCGTGATGCCACACGGAAACCTGCAGGGTTCGAGTTTCCAGCTGCGAATGGCTGATAACATACTAAAGAAAGAACATGAAAGAAACCCATCAGCCTGATGCTGCCTTATGATCTGATGAACACGTTTGATAAGAGGCAGATTTTCTGTCGCAGACCCTCAGGTTTTCATTGAAAACAGGGTTGATGCTGTTGGCCTTGATGCTCGTCTTCCTTTTGCTCTGTCGTGACGTGTCTGGCAGCAGGTACGTCTTCACATAGCTGCCAGATAAAACACAGAGACTCAGTTCAGCAGCATAATCTGAAGAAAAGCACATTTAATCTTAGTGATGGTTATTTTTTCCCTGTTAAAATGTGAACAAAACAACTAAAAAAGACTAAACAAACATCACAACAAAACCTCTGACTTCACTTTGTATTCAGTGAAGCTCAAGGTCAAGGGTTCAGGGGCTTAATTACTGACTTCATAGACAGATCAACACGGGAGGATATCGTCTTGTTTTATCACCACCATCAAACACGCAAATTGCTGCCAACAAGTTGACGATCGTGGCGGCTGATGAGCACAGTGTGTGAAAGTATTTAATGTCATATTGAAGTCAAATGAATCCTGAACTCAGCTTGTCTGCAATTGCCCCCCCCGCTCCCCGAACTCTTACGCGTCCGTGCGTTGCCGTCTCTCGTCTCCGGTTGCCAGGTTGTGACACTCCTTCACCAGGACGTTGAGAGCGCCGGTCTTGTAGCTGTAGCTGATGTTGAGCAGGATCTCGCCGCTCACCCGGGCGTTGCCATAGTCACCGGTCTCGCTGTACATGCTCATCATGCTGTTTATGCTGCTCTGTGAGGCCGAATCCCGACGTGGAGATGGGAGGGGGGTGCGTAGGGGAGGGGTGGGGGTGGGGGGGTTGAAGGAGGGAAAAAGAGGAGAAACAAAGCAGTGAGACGATGAAGAGTGAAGTGTGGCAGAAAGCTGATGAAACGCAGCAGAAATGAAACTGCTGGCAACGCTTCACAGACAATCAACCCTCCATCTCATGTCCTCGCAAAAAAAAAAAAACTGCATGTGTTGTAGTTTGTATTCTGTCAAAACGGGAGATATTATTTGTGTTTCGGGGAGCAGGGATCAGTGGATTTATGTGTCTGAATCTGAATCCGCTGTCTGCTGAGTGATGGAGCCCACAGACGCTATCAGGAGAGAAGCAGCGCAGCCTTCACTACCTTCATGAATAAAAACATTAGCCCTGTAATGAATTAGTGAAGCGGAAATGAAAGGGTGAGCTGATACTGACACTGCTGGAAATATTGTTCCTAGTTTTTGTCCGGCTAAAGTTTTCTTGATCCTTTTTCTGTTTCCATGCAAAAAAGAAGTTTATATCAAAAGGAAATGTACTTATTTTTGAACTTCCTCCAAAAAATAGAATAAAAATGGCTGCAGTTTTTAGTTTGTTCACTGGGAAACACAAAGTTTCAGGATGAAAAGTGATCATAACACAACTCGCTTTTTCAGAAATCAAATGTGGAAGTGTTGAAACTTGTTGCCTTATTGTAAACAAAGTAGTTATCATTAAAACAGCACTTTAAAAAAAGTTAATTTGCTTCTTTGCACCAAAACAAAAAGACAAATCTGTCAGCTACAAATTTGCGACTAATTTTTTCTTTGTACTGTTGTTTGAGTGAAGTGACTTTGTTGTATTTGGTGTTTTTTTTAAATGAAACAGAATGTATTTAGAAATCAAAGTGTTGAAATGTCAAAAAAAAGCAAATAAAAGAAATTTGTTCCTGTTTGGTGGGATAAATTGATAATCGACTCAGAAAAATTGTACACAAAAGCTGCAAAACATCAAATCAAATATCTATCGTTTGGAAGTAAGGAAAGAAGAATGAGACGCAAGAACTCCATTTTTTTGAGGAGGAGTGAGAGGGATGTGAAGCATAAAAAAAAGAAGGAAAATTGATCAATTTCTGAAAGTAACAATGTAAAAACTTTGAAAGCTGCAACTTCTGCTGGCTCTGCAGCGGCAGCAATGTTCGAAAAAGTTTCCTTCAAATAAAAGACGAGGTGGAATTTATTTGCCATGAGCTGCATTTTATTGCCTCACTTTGTGCACCTGCGAAACCTGTTTCACCAAGAAAAGACTTCAGACTTTCAAACCGCTGAAGGTAATCAGGAAAATATTTTGCAGGAAGCAGGAAAACATGACAGCTGCAGCTCAGGACCACATAAAAAAAACCCATGATAATCCATTGATTACTGCTGCCCAGGAATCACGCGAGTCAAGAAGCCGCTAATAAAAACTGTGCTGTGCTCGGAAAGTGTGCTGTCGTTTATTTCCTGCAGGAAGCTGGATATAAAGCGGCTGGTTTATCACGAGGACACATTGAAGAGCTGGGAATCAAATGACAGACACACACTGAACATGCAGATATATTCACATGCAGGGAAATTCAGGATAAACCTGTTTATATATATATTTCAATGTTGCATATATTAGTGATGCCCCGCTGCATTGCTGCCACGCACCTTTACTCCTTTATGATTTAGAGGTGAATATTAATGCATGCACAAATGCACAATGGTGGGGGTGAGGGGTGGGGGGGGGCACTTACAGTCTCAGCGTCTGAGTCAGGGACATTGAGGTACCCCCACCTTCGCTCTGAGCCCGGAGTTGAAGACTGGATTCATTTCACATAAACAGAAGAAGAGAAGAAGCAAACGAACAGGAAAGAAGAGGAAGACGAAGAGAGCTGAGCCTCTGAAGTCTTAGTGATAGATGCAGCCCCTCGGCACGGACCCCCCCGATTCCGGCAGGAAACCCCATTACACACAGTTACCATGGTGATAATCGGATGGAGCCACAGAGATTACAACTCATCTGGAATCAGCTGTGAAATCAGCGCGAGACACATGAGGTGTAGTAAAACGTGGCTTTGCTGTGAGACCTCTCATATTTCTGGACACGTCAGACTGTTTTTCTGATGTTCAGTGTTTCATCAAATAAGAGCTGAGAGGGACGAAAAAACGGCACCATGTCCACGCTGACTACATAAAACTGTCGCGGATCGAAAAAACAACCATAAAGAGACGCACAGAGCAGCAGTGGTCAGCACTACTGCCTCACATAATGCAACAAATGTAATATAATATGTGGCTGAGCTGGTCGAGTGGCTTAGCTTCCACTATGAAGGTTGGAGGTTTGACTTCCCATTTCGTCCTGACCGAATGATGGAGCATCCGAACCCCCAATGTATCCAAATGGTGTGTTAGCCTAATCTCAGTGAAAGTCTTTTTATAGGTACGTACTGTAGTTTAATATAATCTTATAAAATGGCACAAAATAGCTTATGATCCAATGCGACAGATTTTTGAATGCCAGCATCTTTTCAACACGCCCTTTTCAATTAACTGTAAAATCGCTATTGATTTTGAAGTCTTTGTTGGGACGAATTGTGATTGCATGTAAACACAAGGACTCAGTAAAATCCTTGATGTGGATCCAGCAGATAATAGGAACGGCGCCGCTAAATACAAGCCATTAACAATTCGCTATTTGTGAGGCCATAATCGGCACAAAACCTCCATGTAGTGAATCGTGCAGCAATGAGCAGAGTGCATTAAGGCTGAGTTGAGTGCGAGGCTGAACTATCTGCATAATGTCCCCCGTCGCCTCACCACAGCACCATTCACGCCTGTCACGACGGTCCTAATAGACGCGTTTCATACAGGCGGGATGCTTCTCGTCTGTTTATCTCGTCTCAAATTACACTCCCATTTACGCTCTGACGAGCGGCGCAGGGAACTCGGTGTGAGTCACCAAGTCAGACCGGCGGATCTATGCAGTCTGAAGAACTGGATGCTCAGTGAGAATGTTTTGTGGTCGGCAGTGTGAAAAGTAAACAGATAGTCGGGGCAAAAGTGCAGCTGCAGGAACTCCCAAAAGTGATCATAAAACATGTCTTTTTTTTTTGCAGGTGAAACTTTCAATTTACTGGACATTCTGCATTCATATCCGCCTATCGGCTTCACAGCTTTGACTGAAATAAAAAAGATCGGGATTGAAACGGGTTTCCTCTGAAAGGAAGCTGGTGGTGAACTGTCTTCGAGAAACCCCCGTCACCTGGGAGGAGCTCAGAGTAGAGCTGCTGGCCCCTCCAGGCTCTAAGGAAGACCCAGGACACGCTGGAGAGGTGACATCAGCAGCCTGGGAATGACTGAAGTCTTTATTGGTTTACTGAGAGTCATTTGTTCTCCCGATGAATCTTCGCCCTGCAGCGCGCGCTGTTACTCCTGCTCCACCTCCGTCAAACCCAAAACGAGTATTTTTAGTATTTGAGAACGTGCCTCGGCTGAGAAATCATCTGTTGGAGGCTGAATGTGTGTAAAAAGGGCAACTGTGGACAGTATCTGGAGATTTGTGCCTGGCATTCAGATAAAACAGATACATATTTCATGAGAGACACATTCTCCCCAAATCTGACCTCACAAACCTCAACGGCTAAATCACATCATCTGAATCGATACGGCTGATTTATTTCCTGGGAAAAAACCAACCACTCCATTAACCGACGCCAAAACAGGCCCCTGCCGCGCACATTATTCTCACAGACAAAGCAGCAGCTCCTCACATTATCATACTACAACTGAGCTAAGTTGCTTTATGCAAATGCGCCGGCGGGCGTTCAAAGCGTGGA
The DNA here is from genome assembly GCA_032164315.1 of Malacoctenus gilli. NCBI lineage: Eukaryota > Metazoa > Chordata > Actinopteri > Blenniiformes > Labrisomidae > Malacoctenus > Malacoctenus gilli. The sequence continues at coordinate 11,232 of JASSRZ010031431.1, read as the reverse complement.
GGGTGTTCGTGACACAACGGCTCACACCGTGTTTACACAGTCAACACTGCAGCATACACACCTGACTCACGCATTAGAAAGGTGACTCTATGTGTGTTTGCAGAAAGCACGAATGTGCTTTCAGGAAGCCGAAGCCCCGCGTTTGTTGGCGCTTTCTGGCGCGGGCGTTACCGTTGACACTGCGTTGCTGAGGCGCCGGCTGGCGGTCTGGCTGTGGGCCGACATCAGGGCGTCGATGTCTTCCTCCGCGTCCTCGTCGGAAAACTCCTGCGGATGACAGCGTTCCGATTCAATTAGAAGGGAGGCGACACGTTGGGATCGTCTGGACGTGGCAGCTGTGTGGGCGGCTGCAGTTAGCTTCCGGGAATTAAACCAGGCGAGTTTTTTTAGGTTTGGAGTGGCCTGTCAAATTTTTCACATGCGAGATCACAACGAGTGAAGGAACAGGTAGAGAAAAGAAATCATTTGTGTGCTGCTTCGGTTGTGTGTTCAGTAAATACGCAGCCAGAGACCGCTCAGGTATCACGTCCTCCACCTGTTTTCAGCCTACATCCGTTTGGATGCTTGTCATGCTCTTTGAAGTGAGCTCTGAAGTGAAATTAACATTCAGGCCCACATCTGACACATCACATCGAGTTTATCGGCCCACAGATCCGGGGCTTCATGTGCTTATAGCCTACAGTGGAGCGCACATGTGAAAGAGGCGTCGAGCGAAAAAACACATTATTCGGAGCTCTCGCTGCAATTGTGGTGAGTTTGTCGCGGAAAATCAAGCATGTGATCAGCGTGCAGTGACACTGCGGGCGATGCGATGGGTGGGGGTGGGGGTGTGTGTGGGGGGGCGCTTACTGTTTCGTTGAGGCCGGGAACGGAGCGGCTCCTGAGGCTGAGGCCGTCGTCGCTGAGCTCTGACCCCGGCACTGACAGGTCCATCTCCGAGCGGCTGTGATCTGGAGCGGGAAGCGGGGCGAGTTAGAGAGGAAACGAGAAATAAAACTTTCGCGGGGGTTCGATGACATAAACACGGCGAAATCGAGGCAGACAGGCTGAAAGAAACTGAGCGCGGCGCCAAGTCGTCGTTTCCTAACCCACCGTTACATCTTTCTAGTTAACGTGTTTGGTCCTGCTGCGTGTCGGAGATCAATTTGCATGAGCAGCTGTTCAGATGAGGACATTCATTAATAATTATTAATAATCAAAAAATGATTAAATCTTGGTGGTGATCCGATTATCTGGCATCGCGTGTTTTGACAGTGTGTGGCCGTTCTTCGAAAGTTTGCGCTCTCTGAGTGCATCTTTCTCTTGTTACCTCAGAACAAGCGTGGAGGTTATTTGATTTCCTACACTGGGTTGTTTGTTTGTTACTTTGGGCGCAAAAAAACACTCAAAAGTTCTGAACGGATTTGGACGAAATTCGCAGGATGCATCAAAATTGGTAAAAGGAGCAACTGATTAAAGTTTGGTGGTGACCAACTCCTACGGTGATCAAATATGAAGTAAAATGTAATCATATATGTTATAACAGGAAGTGGCCACGAGGCGGAGATTGGATTCTATAACTGCATTTCTGGTTTGAAGACTGGTAAGACTTTTCCTACTTTGTCAGATCGTATTATTGTAGTGCTGAAATAAGTGAATGAGGGTTCACAGTGTAATTTATGAAGACGTGACATCTGCCCTGAACAGATGGAGCAGTTTTATTTGTGGCAAACTGAACAGGCTGGATTGGAGTGTAGTTTTTTTGTTTTGTTTTGTTTTTTTCATCAGCCCACAGAGGTGACGTTAAACTGTTTAACGTCACCTCTGCTGTGATCTGCTGCCTCTAACACATCCTGAAACTGTGAGTCAGACACTGAAATGTTCGCGTGCGAGCTGCGAAACCGTGAAACCACTCGGAGAACTTTGCTGCTTGGCTGTGGGAGGAAACAAGAAAACAAGAGCCAGCGGTCTGTCGTGACAGTACCCGATGAGACGGAGGCCCTCGACACGGAGATGGTCGGGGTGCCGGCCTCGGTCCTCTGATGCCCGCCATCTTTCCTCTCGGGCGTTCCGTCACTGGAGTGCAAACTGGCGACGCTTTCGGCTCCGTCGGGCTGCGTTCAAAAACGAAACGGCCGTTATCGTTTCTCCTCCCGCGCTCCGCTGGCCTGCGTGTGTGCGTCCGTGTGTGCCGCTCGCTGACCCTGACCCTCCGGCTGCTGTTGGGCGTGGACGGTTTGTCTGGAGTTTGGGAACGAAGGTTGTTGGGTACCGTTGGCTTCCCTGAGGACTCCACAGCCACCGCACCGCCCCTGAAATCATAATCAGCCGTCTCATGTCTGACACCAGAGAAAACTCATTAACATATCAAAACAAATGGGAAGCAGCGTCTGCCCAATACGCAAACAACAGTTCCATTTTGCGAGTGACAACTTTGATTTCAAGCTTTTTAACATTTTCACGACACACCGAAGGTTAACATGGTTTAATAACAAAGCAAAATTAGCTATTTTTTGTCTTCTGCTAAAACCTCTCAGTGAGTTTGACTATTTACAAAAACTGACTACCAAAATGAGGTGTTTTAATCATCACTGAAAGGCAGCACGGACGCACCTGTTGGACCGCGGACTCGGAGCAGAACGAACGCTGCGGACGCTTCGACTATCCGCGTCCGAGGAAGATTTCACGCTGACGCCGTCGACTCCGTTCTCTGGCTTCAGGGTCGAGCGGCTGGCTTTTTTGTTCACCTTCATCCTTCTGCACAAAATCAGACACACAAACATCAGCTGTCTGTCACCACACTGATGACAAACATGCTCAGACATGGCCGTCACCATGGACCCGCCGCGCCGTCTCTCTGCTTCATCATTACAGTCACTTTTACTCATATCGGGAAGAAAAAACAGAGTGCAGAAAAGAAAAAGACAAACCAAATGAAATAGGAAGAAACTAAGCTGCTATAAGCGTTATTTGATTGAGTTTATATGCAAAAGCACCATATACAAATCATAACTTCATATAAACAAAGCCGAATTGAGGCTTGTGCACTAGATGCTGAGCAGAACACAGTAAAACACCAGCATGTTGTTAAAAGAGAAGCAGCTGAGTGAATCTCTTTGAACCATCCTGACATCTTTTGTCGAGATGCTTCCCTCCGTGATGCCTTCAGAAGCCATTAGACAGCAGCTGAGATGAGGTGTGGTGTTACCGGCACACTCCAATTACTGCTACAACAAATGTCTTTAAAGATGCATTTAGGGTCTCTGTAAAAAAGGCAAACCAGCTTCTGCTTGATCTCTTCTAACACTCAAACAGAAGCCAAGAACACGCTCAGTTTGACGCTATTTCATTCTGTCGGCCTTCCTGCATATTTCATGCTGCTGTGTTGTTGCTCGGTGGGTAAACGCTATCACAAGCAGCTACGTTTGCAGCCTTTTATCTCCTCACCCTTTCCTCCGGGCGCCGTCCATGACGCTGTGCAGCACATTCCTGCTGGATCTCGGTGTGTCCGACCTCGCTGGCTCAGCGGGAGCCGTTTCGTCCTCCGCTGGCTTTTCTTCTGTGGCTGAAGATCAAAAAACATTGAGGACGTTTTCATTTCCTTAAAAAAAACCTCAGCACACAACACTCATTATTGTCTGTTTTGTGTGCAGTGACACACTCACTGGTTGGTTAACCATTTAAAAGTACATGCAATGGTCCGATTCTTTCGAGAGTTTTCATGTTGTCAGTGAGTCCTGTCAGTTAATACAGTTTGCTTTCAGTTTTGGAACGTTATCCTTGCAGTCGTCAGGCTCAGCTCCTAATCTGACTAATTAGTCAAGATCAAATTCTCGTCTTGTTATGAATATCAGAGCAAATCGAGTTTCATCTCAGTCTGATGGCGCGGTGTCCTTTATAAGACAGCACGTACTGAACCAGTTCTGGCGAACCCAAAGAAGGTTAACGACCATTTGAAATCCGTCTGAGGAGGTATTTGGTTTCCTTGTCCATCCATAACAATCCTCTGCTTCTGGGTTGCTTCGATGTTTGTTTGTTTTTGAGGAGTTACAGCTTCGCTATATACTGATGCGTCATTTCCTTCTGGGAGAAAGCCTGCGTGAGAAAAAGTAGCGCAGGCAACGAGTCTGATTCACGCTGAGCTGAGTGGATACATGCAGCACCTCTAATGTACAATTAAAAGTTCCATTGAGTGCAGCTCAGTCAATAAGTCAATTTTCTCATATCAACGCACTGATTGACTTCTGTCTCTCTTACTGCACTGAAGGCAGAGCCTCATGTTTCCATGACAACCGTGCATGGAGACACAGGAGCATCACCTTCGTGTGGTCAGGGGCAGAATGAGCTCTCTAACCTGGATAAAGGCAGTATGGAAGATGAATGCAAGGATGTCGAGTTTTATCAATACGAGTCAGCACATTTCCTGTTCTGCAGCATCCCCTGACATGTTATTATCACAGTGTGAGCCACGGTTTGGCCACCAGCCCTGCAGCTTGAATCACATTAGTAGTCAGACTCACGTATCGGGCTGCTCAGGATGGTCTGTTTGACCACGTCGCCGCTCGGCACTTTCTGATCAAAGCGTTTGGACCGCTCCTCCAGGAACCACTCCCCTGTCACCACCTTCAGCTCCCTGCAGGACAAACAAAGTTTAGGGTCCTAATTGTCATTGTCAGACAGCAGCTTTGACTCACATGAGCAGCCAGAGAACAGTGGGCGTGGTCTCTCCTTCTTCTGTTAACAGCCAGAAAACCCAATCATCCAACAAACCAACCGAACCAATCAGGTTCAAACAAGACCTCCTTGGACGGGGCTAAAAGTTACGACAGCCGACACTTCTGTTTTGCCGGCTCGTGCTTCGCGTGGTGTTTCTTTCTCCCTGCCAGTAAACTCTCGCTGGAGGTCACGGTGTGGGTGGGAGGAGAGCGGGAGCTGAGAAAAAGTTTCACTCCTCCGAGGCATCATGATGTGGCCTCGGTGGGATTATTAATACTTCCAGACAGAGAACTTTATTAACTTCAAGGATCAGCGAGGGCTGTTTTTAGCCTGTCTAAACATGAACAAACTCTTCCGGACAAACATGATGGAAGAAGTTTAGAGTCTGAGCAGCAAATTAAAACTTTCTGAGAAAACAAAAAAAAATATTTCAAACTACTTCAAGTGACGGACTGCTACAGAAACCTTACATAAGACTCAAGCAACCAAACACTGTGTGTCCTTTTTTACAGATTTGTACAACTTTTTGATCATTTTGTTTCATTTTATGTCTATTCTGTGTCTCTGTCATTTGTGAGCTGAGCAATTCAGTTAGACAACACGCAGTACATCTCTCATGAATTTCTCCATATTATCATGTACTTAACATGTTGGATAGAAACTATTTTTAGACATATAGGCTTAATTCAACATAAGTGCCATGACGACTCTGCTGATACTGAGGATGACAGCAGAAGTGTGTTGGTTGTCATCGTAACTTCTCACACTGTCCAGATCCACAGTCGTCAGAAATAGTCAGAGCAGAGAAATGTGTTACTGTAAACATAGCTCAGGGGGAGAGTGAGAGCGTGAGAGTGAGAGTGAGAAAGAAAGAGAGAGAGAGAGCGAGAGAGAGAGCGAGAGAGAGAGAGAGAGCGAGAGAGAGAGAGAGAGAGAGAGAGAGCGAGCGTAACTGATTAAATGAAGTTAAATGATCACTCATTTTTGGTGCATACATTAAAAGGTGACGTGGCAGTTGGTTGGTTGGTTGGTTGGTTGGCAGCGTAGATCTGACCTCGTGTGACTGTGTTTGTATTTGGGATATTTTGTCGCTGTTGGTGATTTGAGCCTGAAGGTGAAAAGTTTAGCCAAAGCCAACTGACCAGTAAACGAGGTTCCGACAGATTCGCCTTTGGAGCCAATTAAAAGATTCGGGCACAGAGACACTTGAGTCAAACGGAGACAGGTGTGCTGCTAACGATCCCACTATCAAACCCTTCTGGAGTCCAACTACCTCTCCCTCTGGCTCCCACAGCTTTCACACTTACGAGATCTTGGCACAAACGTTGCACCTCCACTGGCGCGACTTGGGATGCGTAACGCGGCACTCGTTGCACACGCGCAGCTGGCACTCCTCGCAGAAATCCCCGCGGTCAAAAATCAGGCCCAGACCTTTGAGGCAGCGAGCGCACTGCCGCTCGCCGCGCTCCTGAGACCGGCGGGAGCCTTTCCGTTTGATCTCCAGCAGCTCGTTCTTCAGCTTCCTGCCAGACAGAAACAAGAGGAGGAGAGCAGAGAGTTACGGGAGGAGCGACGGCGAGCCGGGCAGCGGCTCGAGCGGTCCTCACCGTATCCTTTTCTCCTCCCGCTTCCTCAGCTTCTCATCTTTCTGCAGCACCTTCAGTATCATTTCTCTCTCATGCTCCAGCAGAAAGGAGAGGTTGAGATCCTCCTCGACCTGATCCATTGGTCCGTCGGTCTACACTCGGCCAGCGAAATAAGCCAAGCACACAGGTTGCATGAAGAGAGTCGACACAAGCCGCATCCCGCTGCAAAACCCGCTCGTCTTTTTCTGATGTTGAGCTGAGCGCTTCTTTTTCAGCATCGCCTTAAACCGAGATTTCTGAAGCTTCTGGTGTCCGTCCAATGTTTTCCTCTTCTGATCTTCACTCTCAGGTGACCTGGAAAAGGTCAGAGACACACAAAGGAAAGTCAATTACGAACACCTGACATAAATATTCACAGGTCGGAGGCAAAACTCCTGCTAAATCCCGATGTTTCACCAGGTTTGAGAGCGATTAATTAAAATAAGACAGCGTTTTCCAGCATTACAAGGGGAAGCGCCAGTAATTGGTGGCCGTTCGACAGCTCAGCAGCAGCTTAACAACCTTCCAATTAAACTTCCAGCCTGACATTCAGAGCACAACACCCACATTTCTCAACCTCCATTAGCAAAGCCCCGTCTTTTCGTTGAAATCCATGACAAGCTTTGCACTAATTATCTTTCACACCTGCATATTCATCCAGGCAGCTGCGCCGCACTCTCTGGCAGCTGCTTTCATACAGAAACACCGACTTTGAACAGCAGCAGGGACCAGACTGCAGCAGTGGCAGCCCCGTGTGGGCGAGGGTGTACGAGTCCATGAAACTGAAACAAGACATGGTGATGACCATCTCCAAACAGCGCCACCGTGGGGTTAACACCTGCTAATTCAATTCAAAACCATTCACATCAAAATAAATGAAACATTAACATTTAGAACTTTCAGTTCTGTAGAAAATTTTGAAACCCAGAAAAAATAAAGGATGACAACTTCTTTCGACAATCAATATTTTAAATATACAAATATATTTAGTTCAATATAACTAAGAAGTCCAGAAACATTTGGACATAAAGGTAAACCATGGAAACCTGCAGACAGCAGGGTTCATTTCTTCTTCTTCTTCTTTCTGGCTTGTCAGCTATTGCAGCAGCAGCGCCCCCTACGTAGCAAGTGTTGTCAATAACTGAGAGATTCCAGGTGGTTGGGGGATCTGAGTCCCCACACCATCCTCGTGTGAATGCAACCCGAAGAAGTGAACTTTAAAGCAGACTAAATTGGCTGTAAAAGTGGCCGAGGGAGCCGCCACTTAATCTTGTCTCACTAAAAATTAGCGTGAACTTGAGAAAACCACTCTCACCCTGTGTGGCTTCAGCTGCTCTGATTATAATGACTCACCCACAGGGACCAGCGTAAAACGGTTCAAATGTCATGTTTTCATGTAGCGGCTCTCATTTCTTCTTGTGTCTTTGCTCCCGAGGTGAAAATAATGACTTCTGCTGTAAATTGAGACACACAGATTGGCCGTAGTGTCCGATCAAAAAAACCTGCTGAGGATAATTTGCACTGAAGTTTCCACACTGTCAATAAAGGCAGCCGCAAAGATCACAGGCTCCCTCATACGGGCCGATATGAGGCGCCGAGGGCCAATCTCTGCCAGTCCGCGAGAAAATGAAGCTGGAAAATGAAAACTGAATGGAGTGGAGAGGATCTGGATCAGCTCGCACCAGCCTCCTTCAGTCTTTATTCATTACTGCCTCTTTCATCCTCGCCCTTTCTTCTCCTGCCTCTTCCCTTCACTTTACATGAATTAGCACTAATGAACCGGCAGACATCCTCGCAGCTTCATTTGCAGCCACAGGCACATCATGACATCAGTGATTATTGCACTTTAAGGCAAACTGCAGCTGCATTGTAACCACTGAAGTGATTTTACTGCACCTTTCAAACCAGGGGCAGCGACTCAACAAAGAAAATAGAAAAAGAGTGACATTTTTGTGTTAAAAAAGATTTAATATCTATTCGCTGACCGCGACTTTATTCTGCGTTTCTGATTTCTGGAACCGAAAGGCCTTGTTGACTTGGATCAGGGGGCCATGAAACGAGAGGAGGTTTGAGACCGACTTCAAAGGAGAAGCCAGGCTGTATATACATATAATAATGTATATATGAAAGTTGTAGCTCCTTCCTTTTAGATCTGCCTCCACATGAGACTGTGCCACATGCATTTCCTGATGAATTGAACACACATGAATCGCATCCAGTCAACAACATCAAGAGACTGAATCTAATATTTATCTGAGCTTCTATCAGTCGCACAGTGTGTGTGTGTGTGTGTGTGTGTGTGTGTGTGTGTGTGTGTGTGTGTGTGTGTGTGTGTGTGTGTGTCTGAGGTGTGGTGTCCTGATGCAGCCCTCCCTGAGTACACACAGCACACATTCCCGCTGCCGTTCACTCTGCCCTGAGTAAACAGCAGCGAGGAGGCAGTAAAACTTTGCGCCTGAGTGAAGGTAAATGCACCAAGCCGCAGGAGCTAATCGCGAACAGCATCACTGTGAACAATGCACAGTGACTCATCGTGTCCCTCAACACGGTGGCGTGCTTAAGATTTGATTCCAGGGTTCACGTGTCATGTTGTGGAAGCGTGCTCATCACTGAATCTCAACCTGAAGTGAGACGGAAGGTGACTAAGTTGCACAGCGTTGAGCTTCAGAGTTTGTTTCATGTAAATGTGACACTTGATCAGCTGTCCGGTCTTCTCTGAAGGTGGTCAGAAACTCTCAACACTGAATAAATACAACGACCTTCAGATGACAGATCCAAGCGGGTAGACAAGCATCTGCTTTCCTGATTCATCCAACTGCAAACCAAGGCCACATGTTGCGTTCACTGTCCTTCAACAGCTTCACCTCCATCTGAGCAACTGACACAGATTCTCCCTGCAAACACTCAAATATGAATATTTTCAAGGAAAATCCACAGTTTGCGATGACCTATTTTAGCGGGACTGTTGCTTCAACAAGTTGTGTTTGACTTCGGATGGAGGCGCTCAACAAACAGCAGCCACGTAGAAAGCAGCCTCTCTGTGGGTCTCTGAAGGAGAAACGGATTGATATTTTATTTCTTTCTCAATATTGTCAGCAAATCCCTCCTGAAAACCAAAGCCAACAATGAAGTAATCCCGCTTACAAGTGTAGCCGAAGCCGGCTCCTTTTTCTGCGGCTGTGGGAGAGCAATTGAAAACACATCAGGGAGGTGCATTGTTGGGCCGTGTGATGAGTCTCTTCATTATGATAAACGCAGACAATGGGGTTTATCTTGAACCCATCTCACACGAGCCGCCCTGCAGCACTGAATGAGCGCTGCTCCCCCAAACACTCAGCTCGAACCAAGCTGCCAGAAAACGGGCTCCTCGCTCCTGATTTCGTGACGTTTTTCCAAATCTGAAGCGAAACAGATGTTTGAAATGCTTAACGGGCTCATTTGAACAGAAAGGATTGAATCCACGTGTTTGGGAGTTAATCGTAATTCGTTGGTGGGACTCCAGCTGAAGAACAAGAAAGCAGGAACAATGTGAGATATTACAGACGATCACCCTCGTGGAATCTTTGAGTCTTTTGCTTTGTAATGTTTATTCTCGCCTCAGGCTTCATTGTTTTGCTCATCACTCCTGCTGTAATTAAAACTAAAGTCACATCTGTTCTCTCCAGGTGTTTGGGGCTCCGTGTTTTGCTGAAAATGCATTTTTAGCTGAGAAAGTGATGATGGTGGGACCTCTTGATGCTCTAATATGCCGCCAATTGGAGCGGCACGCACACAGCATGAATTTAATTTGGTCAGTTGGGAGTTAAAGTTTGAATAAGGAAACATTTCAGTGAATGGAAACACTGATGAAGCAGCAAAATAGGGAATATACGAGTTATACAGATAGCTTAGTACAGAATTAACTGGGGATGGAGGACATGGGGATTGAACTGTCAAACTGGGATGAAAAGATGAAGTGGGTAAAAAAAACTGAATAATTCCTGCTCTCCAAAAACTCTTCACTTTCCCATTTTGGAAGTTCCCAGTTTGTTTCCCACTAAGAACTGGGTCCTTTCCAACGCAGAGCAACGAAAGCCACTCGAGGCAGATGCGCCGACTGCGCCGCGATGTGTGTGAATAATTTCTTTGCTGGATGAACGAGGTCGAGCGAACACGATATCGTGAGCGTTGTGATGCGTCTCTGCAGAAATGTGGGTCATCACGACCTCTTCAAACTGAAAATTCATCAGTTTCGATTTCCGCTTTCGCCGCGTTAGAGCGTTGAGGAGCCGCTCCGAACTTTGACTCCGCAGATCGAGTTCGCCTTTTAAAGGAAATAAATCATGCAGCAGCGCCTTCGCCCTGCATCAGCAGATTGTACGTCTCCTGGGAGCCGCATGTTTTTCTAGGTAACTTCCTCAGGAGCCACATTTTCCACCGCACAATAAAACATAATGGACGCAGTTGTGGGTAAAAGAAAAATCATTATTAAGTCATACAATTGGGGAGTTTTTACTTAGCAAACAGTTGCATTATTTAACTATTGCTTTTCTCTGAATGGTATTCTTCCACATTTGAACTGAGCAGAGCCAAAACCCTGCAGCGGTGATCGACAGGATGCTGAATCATTAATGCAACAGAGACGTCAGTCGGCAGTAATGATCAACAACCCACAGCGTCTTTCAATGAGCATTAAGCAGCCAGTCGCTCGAATTGGTTACATGTGAACTTCAACAAACCAGGGTCATACGACTGCGCACGGACACAAACATATACTCACGTTTTTGTTTTCATCCCACCTTAAAGGACACTGCATTGACTTACTTTAATTAATTACTGCAAACTTGTCACTCATAACCGCACACACACACACACACACACACACACACACACACACACACACACACACACACACACACACACACACACACAC
>JASSRZ010031352.1:0-21282 GCA_032164315.1 Malacoctenus gilli | reverse complement strand
GGGTGGGTGGGTTGAGGGGCACCACAATTAAAAACACGCTGTGACCTTGTGGCTGGAAGGACCTACCATAGGGGGCCGGGATTTTGAGCGAGCCCGCGTCCGACAGCCCAGTGTCAAAGTTGCCGCAGCAACGGGATGCGGGGACTGCGCGCGGCGGTATTTGACGGCGTTCGATTGCCGGTGTTCTCGCACCTCCAACAGCTGAAAAAGCGACGACAAAATCAAATGGCGTTAGATTTTCTGGAGTGTTCTACGGGAGAAAGCAAGTCAAGGAGTCAGAAAGTCTGCAGGAAGTGAACCTGCTCCTTGCTCCAATCAGGTGTGCCGAAGCGGGGACAAACTGTTGGCAAACCACGGAAACCTTCAGTGTACAGCGAAACATCACCCAGTGCGTTGGTCACTTACAACTAATACACTGATCAATATACTTTGCTTGGCATTAAGCAGGAAACTTGAAGTGAGACCCAGATATGCCGTGTTTTCAAAGTAAATGCTCGTCACCTTGTGATTCATAGGTTTCAGGCTTTTAACTTGGAAGTTCAAGGCCCTGAGTGACGAAGGAACCATGTATGTTTTCTGGAACCCTGTTCCTCCTTCAATTTCCATGCTGGTAAAAAACAATTTAGAGTCCACTTGAGGGCTCGTAAAGGAAACTAACATTTCCTCCAAAAATATCTTCCAGGTTAACGTGAGTGCTCACGCGAACTGTAACGAATATGCTCGTTCTTTTATGTCACAGTCAACATTTTCTGTCCTGCAACCCTATGAAATAACCTTTGTGCTGTTTCTCCACACTGTTTGTACCCAAGCGCACAAAGCCCCTCCCTTGAACACCCCTGCTTGTTTGTGTGCTGTTCCTCAGCGCGTCTCTTATTTGTTGATCACTCGCAAACACGCCAGCAGTATGAGGCTCTCTGACTGGTTCTGAGATCTTCAAACAAAAGAGTTGCCTCCGCCTTGCCCCCTTGATCTCAACATATGAGCCGCATTAAATCTCACATGAAGTGTCAGCTCGTGCTGGTTTCCCTGGATAAGTCTGTAATTGCTTCTAATTGAACACGTCTCTGCATTTGCATAAACACTGTGTTTTGAGCGAGGAGGCTTCTTCGCCTCCTGGAGCTGCTCCCAATATTTATCCGCTCTTTTTCATCCAGCCCTCCTCCTCCTCCTCCTCCTCCTCCTTCCCCTCTTTGCTTTTTTTGCCCCCTGCACGCCAACACTATAGACACTTAATGAGCCGGAAAATATCATTGAGAAATGATAGTTGTCTGAAAGAAAAGAGATGGAGAGCTGGAGAAACCACAAGACTGAGGGAAGAAAAACTATATATATATTTTTGGTTGTTGTTTTCTGTTTTTTTTTTTTACTTGATAAAAACAACTCTTTTTTTTTTTTCTTTTAAAATGGTACCAAGTTCCCTGGAAAGAGGCAGCCCGAACCCGGCTGCCCACGGGGGACAGGAGCCCACGTCACTCGGCTAACAGGGTCACGGTGCGGCCCCCCGCGTCCATGCCTCTTGCGAGGGTGACGTATCGGTTCCACGGTTTGGCTCACACTCAGCGGTTGATAAACGGCGCGAAACGAGTGCGCACGCTGCAGGCTAAATGTGCGACTGCAGGTGGGATGATGTGCACGGTGTCAGCAGGTCGTCAGCATGCCGCACGGCCCGCAATGCCCAATTTACCCGCCTCTGACAGATAAACAGTTTTAAAGAGTTTCCATGACAATAAGTTCAACTTGCATTCATTTTGCAAGCAGCACACTGGTAGAAAAGAAGCAACAGCGAATATGTGCGACCACATTGAGTTTGTTTCACTTCTTTTAGCGTACAGATGGTTGTTTTGGCTGACGACTGGCAGTGAGCCCTGCAGAAAAAAGGAATCTCAAGTATATGACTGATAATATCTTTTACACAATGAAAAGAAGAGGAAATCAATTCAGGAATTAAAGCTTTTTTGGGGGGGTTTCTCGTTCATCTGAAGGTTTATTTCTCTTAAAAAAGCTGTTTAAAGAGGTTCAATGTTCCAAGAGAAGTGAAACTTTTTTCCTTTCATCTATTTCAGACTGTAAATTTCCTGTTTAGTTGAAATTCACGATACATGGCCTGATATATTTGTAGTTATTTTTGTTGTTTTGTTTTGTTTGTTTGGGTTTTTTTTTTTTTTTTGCTCAAAGGGTTGTTTGTGTTTAATTTAGTCTGGTATAAAATGTTGTGTCTTTTTTTCCCACATATTTCTCATGAGATTAAATGTAAATATTTTCATGTTTTACTGTATTTTAAATACCCAAATTTACAGAAGGCCATTCCATTGTATATCAAAAATATAATTTAAAGTATAACACGATTTTTTTTTAAAAAAAAAAAACTTAATCTTCAGAGATATTCAGTATTTTTGAAATTCTTTATTTTGTAAACAAATTCACTTGCTCCACTTGTTTAAATATAACAATTCTCAAAAAAAATAAATATGTTGATTATTCTGCACATAAATATAAAACTGTATGTACACAGGAGGTCTGTGCAGACAATGTTAACACTCAGTGAGCCATGAATCAGGTAGGCCACATGCAGCCAAGCTCAATTTAAGGGGGGCCAGACTAGTCAAGTCCCATTTTAGATAATTAACCTTGAACTAATAACAACTTTGATGTTTTTTTGAAGAGCAGAAAAATGACACCCACGTTTAATTCAGTTTTATACTGATCCATTTATTGACTCGTTTCCAGCTTGAGGTTGGCTCAGATGCCCATCTTGGTGATGGTGTAAATTTGGTGCGAGTTTGGTTGACTGAGAAAAGTTAAAGAGGCCGAAGGAAGTGGGACCGCCATAGTAAAGCCTTCCAATATTTTGTATCTTAAAAACGAAATTCTTTCAATTGGGTCATAGAACTCCAGTTTTTTCCCCCCCGACCTAATCACTTTGGTTATTCTGCTCACTGATTCGGCAATCATGACATCACCAGGACAAAGCCCCCTCACCCGCTGCTCTGAGTGGCTTCCTGCACAGCGATACAGACACGGCAGTAATGACTAGAAAGTCATTCCAACTCATTCACACTTCCCTCATCTCTCATCCCCGGCATTTGTCCGCTCCGCGGCGCAGTGCAGGAGCAAGCCAGAAAGACAGCGCCGCGCGAACGCCCCTAATGTGCTCACTGGGTTTCAATGGGCCACATTATGCAGCTTAATCCACTGATGTATTCTGCACCTTAACCCGCCGCCGTCTGACAATGGCGCGCCTTTCTCCCGCAGCCCCTACTTTTTTTTACGGCTCCCAGTGAAAGCTGCCTTCATGTACCAGTCAATGATGGGTGAAACGGATCTGATTAGATCCAGCGCGGGGGCAGAAGGCGCGCACGCCTCAAAACGTGGTGGCCCGCTTCCCCGGCTGTCCATTGTGTCCTCCCGGCTCCTTATCGAGGATATCAAGACAAATGAAGAGCGGGAGTGTTCCTGAGCGCCAGCAGATTGTCCTCCCTTCAGGAAGGACGAGCGCTCCAAATGAGATATTTGAGAGTGCCATAATGCCAATCAAGCAAAGCTACAACAACATTACGAAGCCATTAGCCTCAACGTGGTCAAAGTGCTTTTATTCTTTAAAATCCTGGCCATGGAGAGTGCAGCAGGAATTTGGAATCACTCTGAGGCAATTGAAAGTTCGTCGAATGTTACAGAACACTCATCAAGACACTTCAAATTGGTCGCTTACAAAAACAACATTGGGTTAGTTAGCTGGGCACTTATCGGACTTGAAGAAAAACTGACCGAGACTCATTTAACTTGCAGTATTTAAAGAAAGAAATGAACCCACGACATCATTCTGGAACTGTTCCTGAAAAATTCACTGAAGCACCTCAACGTGCGGGAAGAGAAAACAGGGGAAACTGGTTTCAAAGACTAATGCTAACGGTAGCCTTCTTCGAACGCTACCCAAAGCACGAATACATCTGTGAAAAAATGGCATTTCGAGAAGGATTGTGGAGGGACTGTTCGTGTCTTTTTATCCAAACTGAAAAAATAGCGAACAATGCCAACAGAAGAAGAATAAACAAATAAGTAATTTTTATCTAATCCAGCCTCCAGTTTATCTGCAATATTACACAAACTGCCCCCCATACCTAATCTGAAAATAATTGAATTCATTTAGTGCAAATTCAGTCTTAATTAGTCTTTTCAGTAAAACAAAAAACTCAGGTTGGTTTTTGTTTATTACAGATAAAATAGTCATTCTTTATTCCTTTTTTTTAAGTTAAGAAGGAAGAAATCAGGCAGCAACAGTTCTCTGCCCAGTTAAGTCTGAGTCCTGTCTATGTGTGTGTGTGTGTGTGTGTGTGTGTGTGTGTGTGTGGTATGAGTTGGTCAGCGTCAGAAGTGACATGTCACACCTGCTACTAAAAACCTGTACAAACACAAAAGATAAACGAACTTCTGACGCAGCGACCATGACGAACTTTCACACTCAGATGACCAGAATCAATAAGAATATTAAGCAGTCTATCAATGATAAGAGTTAATTAAGCTGAGAATCAAGGGAGATGTGGAGATATGCTTGTACACGGGTTGCCTCTCCTCTTTGTGCGTGCGTGCGTGCGTGCGTGCGTGCGTGCGTGCGTGCGTGCGTGCGTGCGTGCGTGCGTGCGTGAGTGTGTGTGTGTGAACAACATGAGCACTGTCACTTGGGAAACCTGGAGATCTTTTATCCTCCACTAGAAGAGAGCATCAAAACAATGTTCGCCCCGACAGAGCGCCTATTCATCCAGCACAAAGGCTCATCACTCCACTGCCTGTCCCCTCAGCCTCTGCTGGATGTGTTGGAACTATTTTTTGAGGTGAGATTCTTCAGGAATTTAGGCCTTGTTTATCTGATAATGCTTGTGGGTGTCTGCAGATTACCCCCCCCCCCCAAAACACCCATCAAAAAAACAAAGTAAAAACTGAGAATGGAACACTTTTGAATGCTTTCTGTCCATGGAATACCACAGAAACCGTGCAGATGTGTGACATTACAAGCGAATGTTACAATTCTATGTCCCACTTGGTTGTTGGTGAGCTACCTTTTAGCTACAATATTTCCAGTGGATGCTGGTTGCATTCCATGTAGACTAATGGTTAAGGTCCCAACAATGAGTCTTACAGTTCACTCTTCATGGTCCTGTGGTGTTCCTGTAGTGAGACCTCGAGGTCCTGGGAATGTGGGCAGCTCAGCTCCCTTTGCTGCATACCAACGAACTGTAAGAGCCGCAGTTTGGTGTAAGTCCAGGATCTTCACTGCATTTCTGAGTTGTGATTCCTCTCTCTGACCAGTGTGTGTCCATCCCATTGTTTTATAGCTCTCAAACTTTTTATACCAGGTACTGCCATCATGTCCTATTTTGTTCAGTGTTCCATAATCTTTGTAGAGATTAAAATATATCATGGGGCTACACTTTTAATTAATTCTTTGAATTTATATTTAGTTTAGTGATTTATCCATGCATAATGAAGTGAACAATGTGTCTTCTTGAGTGAAATCAGTCTGAGTGATGAGTTCTAAGGTAGGAAGTACTTAGATTGTTTTTGAACAGAGATTTAAAGCTTCACCATCACTCCAAAAGTTTGAGTGTAAATGTCTTTGATCATCTGTCCATTCATCCATCTATCCATACAACCACCTATCAGCCCACTGAATTGAATGAACTGATTCCAGCAGAAAACACAAAGACATAAAGGTTGACTAGGAAGGTGTGAATGTTTTTCTGAATATTTCTCATTTTTAGGACAATTTTACGGCATTCTATAACTTGTGAGTGAATTTCATGTGTTCATTCATCAGATAATTAATTCAAAGTCCCATTCTGGAGTTCAAGTCCTTTAGATATGGTTTAGGTCTGTGGTTTATCATCTTAGTGTCGTGCTCAGTCAAACCCCAATTTGCAACCTAGAAGTTAAAGAAAACTGTCCATTCATACAGGCCATTGCTTTTCTGTTCTATGAATGCAGAATTTCCTGAACAGTCCTCAATTCTTGGTCTTTTGGATTGGCCCCTAATTCATTACTTTTTCCTCCCACTTTACTATTGTTCATGTGCCCAATGATGCCTTTAGCCCCTCGGGACAAATCGCAAGCAACTGTGACCACTTCCCTTACTGCTCTTTCTCTGGAGAAAAAAAATAAAGCAATTAGTGTTCTAGTGTATGTGGAGGGCTTGGGTACATAACATTTGCAGACCTTGGAAGAACTTTCAAAAGAAGACAACAATGCCTTCCTGGCATTCCAACGAGAGTATGTATATATGCCCCAGAGCAAGACGGAGCAGGGCTCCCATTCTAAGTGGTAGAGGGCCCACAATTAGCCCCTGATGGAGAACAACAGAAACAGGTCTAAGCGGGCTTGGTCTCAGATGAAAAAGCACAATTGAGATTGACTGTTTTAGTCAACTGAATGAGCCCTGGTGATGTGTGGCGCATTGGGACACATTTTCAGGGTGTTTCCCAATAACCTCATGCAGAATAAGTAGCTCCAGACGTGGGATTACATACAGACATGGACAGCAGTGCATACTCGTCACATAATGAAGAATTTCCTTCCAGCCGTCAAAGGGAATTATAAGCATGACAGAGCACAATGTGCTCATTGTGCTCTAGAGCGTCACTTCTTATCTGCAGCAGGGGGAATGCTAAAGAGGGGTTTATATGTGGTGGAGCTGAAGACAGTGAAAATGGGGACAGAGTCTTGAAGAAGACCTTCGGAGTAGTTCCAACTGACAAACTGTCTCCCAAAGGGATGAATCCAGAGGGGTAACATTACAAAATACAAATCCATTAAGTGGGATTTCCCAAAAGACAACAAAAACATTACTTGAATGATTTGGATGACAGTCGAAAATGTCAATCAGACTGCAGTCATAAGGGCCCACATCCAGTTCTGTCCTCTGTTCTTTGAGACAATGATGAAGATGGGCACGTGGATTTCCACAAACAGGCCACATGAAAAACCAGCTACTGTAGTGGATGAACAGCGAGCTGTGTTTGTCTTGGAATATCAGCAGTATGTTACAAAGCTTTGATACATGACTGCTCCTGCACTTCATCAGAACTGACGATCCTTCACCATAAAAAACCAAGTGCCTGCAACAAAAACACACATCTTACATTCAGTTGTTTTTCAGTTTTCCCACTGATTTTGAGACTTAACAACTGTTGTGCATCAAACAGAGGATTGGTAGCTCCCCTAATACTTATGATAAATTTCGAAGGTAAATTTGACCTGATAGCTGACGGTGAACATTGTAGTATAATAGTAACTGGACTGGCATACATGGATTCAAATCTGGCTAAAACTAAAATGAGTTGGACACTCCTGTACTGCTGTCACTAGTTGTGTGCATTTATCCAATCTGTCTTCACTTTTAGAAAGTAGATCAATGCAAATTTCACAAAGCCCTTTGACTAAAAATATCTGTGAAAAGAATGTCGTCTTCTATTGTATCTGCTGGAATTTTGCAGTATTTGTTGTTTGTAGTCTTATAGAAGGTTGTCTTACCACCAAGATAAAACCTGTGAACAGAATGTTATGCAGGAGAACACAGTTTTTCATCAGTGAAACAAAGCCATTTCCAACAGTGCTTGCTGTTATCTAAAATTCTACTTAATCTTGGTGTATGTGTTTATTATTGATGTGTTCCACTGGTGAACTTGGTACAACCCTGCCTTGTGTCCAGGCTTGTTAAAAGTTTTACACACAGCAACAGTGTGCACTGTTCTTCCTGGCCTGCTCTCATTCCTTATTTTATTTCCTCACAGAATTTGGCCTTCTAAAAACCAAAACTCTGAACAGGAAACACACTGTAGAAAACTCATCCGGCATTCTGGATGTTGTTACGCTCCTGTTGTTTGGACAACTTTGTCTGCTGTGTGTAAGCAAAGTCAGCTGCATGTTGCTCAGCGATTAGCCAAATAAAGACCAGCGTGAGAGAACAAGTCAGTTGCATTGTCTTCCCACACAATGTTCACATCAGGTCATTTTACTAGTCTGATTTGACATGTTTGTAAGCAATTCAGATATGCATGTTAATATTTTTTTGTTGGACAGTTTTAATATAGGAGACTGCTTTTGCAGTGAGTGGGGCTTATGTAACTATGCATGTCGTGTTTCCTCTACTGCTAGGTGTCCTCATAAAGGGGAAGTGTCTCCGGCCCGGCTCCAACGTGTTTTTACTGTGTCCATCACTTTCAACAAAAAAAATGTGATTCAGGGAAAAAAAATACATCCCAGTGAAAATGGTTGTCCCTGTCACCATATCTTAGCACATGTTCACACATTTGACCGACAGAGAAAAGAAACAAAAAGCATGTAAAGTGATGGTTTGAAGCCAAAATTGAAAATGTGAGAGGCAGAGTGACTTTTTCTTACATTAAGTTTTACTTCACTAAGTCAGCTTGGAACATCATCAGACTGTCAGCATGGAGCAGCAGACAGGAGCCTACAACCAGTCAGGCAGTTCAGCAGCAGCCTGTTACGAGGCCTAATGATCAGTGTGCCCTGTCCAGACAGAAGGAAGCAAAGACACAAGAAAAAAGAATTGGTCCTGTGGTTCAACATTCTTGTTCGTAGGTGAGTATGTTCTGTTTACAAAGTCACTGTTTCATTCACACTGTGTTTCCTCCCTTCTGAACTGGGGTTTCAAGTGCAGGATTCTACTGTATTTGTCCCTGACTGGATGGTCCACATGAGCAACATGCTCTTACTTAACCTGTTGCTATCAGCACTGCTAATGTGCAATGCTTTTTGTGTTGCAGTCTCATAAACTGCATTAGAAGGCTCTAAAAGTTCGATTTGATTTGTTTTGCTGTTGTGCCTTCTTGTGTCCAACTCAGCCACAATCTCCAGCCTTTCTTTTCACAGGCTTCCTCTGAGACATTGTCACGACTCCCCATAAACAGTCACTTAGGTGCAGACTCAAGGTTTATATTGTTATTTAGGAGCAACCCAGCCTTGTAACAAAGGGCCGTGACTGGTAGAGTCCACGGCCAGAAGTGACAAGCAAAGACTCCCTCAATCGTAGAGTAAACAAGGTTCAGATGAGGAGAAACACTGGAACTCAGGATTGGAGGGCTGTGATGACTGGAGGGGAAATTTACAGAAGAACAGCCAATGTAACAAAGCATCAGAAGCGAATTCATGTTCCTTCCAGAAGGTGAACACAATCAGACAGTCAGGCACAGGTGACACACATCAGGGCAAGCAGCATGCAATCACACCTGGGGGGATGTCAAGGAAGCTGGAATCAGACAAACCGTGAAGTTCAAAATAAAACAGAAAACTGACAAATCCCAAGATGTTCTCTGTGACACCCAGCTCATGTATACAGGCAAAAGGCAGGCAACAACATGAGCCAGCCAGTCGTCCGTCGTCAAAAATAACAAACAAGCTCATACCTATTAACTTATTTTTAGGATGTACAAGATTCCGAGAGACTGGTTTCTGCAACTTGTCTGTGCTGGACTATGGTGACATTTTGTATCTTCATGGTACTGCTCAAAGTTTACACTCTCTGGACACAGTATACCACGGTGCTTTGAGGTTCACCAATTTTAAATTCCTGACACATCACTTCGTGCTGTATGCTCATGTTGGATGGTCCTCCTTGACTTGCCAGAGATTAAAGAATTGGCATATTTTAATTTACAAGTCTATTCTATGTGTAGTCCCGGCCTACCTCCTGACTCACATCCTCCAAAGGCACATTGAAAGTCATAATCTTTGCTCTCAAATTCTTTTTCTACTTGCTGTCCCAAAGGTAAGGACTGAACTGGTAAAAAAAAAAAGTCTTTCAGGGATGCGGCTCCATTCACCTGGAACAAACTTCAAAAAGGTCTAAATACTTCGCATCAACGAACTGTTTCAAGTCACTGCTGGATACCTTGGAGGTGAACACATCTGGCTGCAAATGTTTAAATTGAAGGAGCTAAATTCCTCATCTTTTTTGTTTTTGTGGGACTAATTGTTTGCTATTTGTCTTTCATTTTATTTATTTTTCTTTTTGTGTGCTTTGGTACTTCTTTTGTGTTTTGCGTGAAACTGTATGTTGTGCCGCTGCCTATTTTGGCCAGGACACTCTTGCAAATGAGATTTTTAATCTAAATGAGGTATTTTCTTGGTTATATAAAATGAAAATAATAAGGAAACTGATGTCCAATGAAAATCCACATTATCCAGTATACCGGTACATGGTCTCCTGTTAGTGGCTCAATAAACCAGCACATTTCATGTCATGTTGTGGATGACTTCTGTAAAACTTACAATTGAAACCGTTGACAACCGTATTTTCCGCACGATAAGGCGCACCGGATTATAAGGCGCACCTTCAATGAATGCCGTTTTTTAAAACTTTGTTCATATATAAGGCACACCGCATTATAAGGCGCACTGGATAGACGCTACAGTAGAGGCTGGGGTTACTTTATGTATCCATTCGAAGGAGCTGCGCTAAAGGGAATGTCAACAAAACAGTCAGATAGGTCTGTCAAACTTTATTAATAGATTACAAACCAGCGTTCTGACATCTCCGTTCACTCCCAAAATGAATAAACAGTCTTCTTTACTTGGCGCAGGTCATCTTGTTGCTTCCTCCACTTCCGCACCATTGATTTGTTAATGTTAAATTCTCTCGCTGCTGCTCTATCCCCGTGTTCTACTGCGTGAATGATCGCCTTGAGTTAAAACTGCTCACTCCCCGGCTGGCCACGGGCAGCAGCGGCGGCTCCTCTCCACTGGCCCCGCTGCAGAGGAGCTACCCGCTCTCTGTCGTCGCCACCGCCGCGCTCACGCTGGCGCTGCTCGGTCGCCAGCCGAGTTGAAGTTGGTGGCTGTTTACCGTAGTTGCGAGACCTGTTGTGGCTCAATATTGGTCCGTTAGGTTTGTCTCTCTGTGTACAGTTTGCATGTTTTTTTAATGCATGCAAAGATTTACCCGAGTATACTCACATTTCCCCCAATCTGAAGATGTGCGTGCTTGGTTAGCTACCCACAGATTCACTGTCTAATTTTTTGTGTCAGCCCTGTTGGAAAAGGAGGGATGATCTACCTGATATCCAATCCCTGTGACACAAGTTCAACTACAGTTCTAGAGTTTAATTTAGCAGATGCCTTGTCCAAAGCGACGTACAACACAAGCAAGAATTTAAACGGTAGGAAAAGCTTTAGTTTGTGCGACAAGGTGCAAAAGTTTTTTGATTTAGCCGCAGGAGCTTCATCAAGTGTCCTTTTTTTTTGTTAAGCGATAGTGACGGCGATTAAAACAAACAATCCGAGTTCTATGAACTACAACATTTATCATAAATATTCAGCAATGTCAGTGCTAAATTTTAGATCCCCATACTCCTTCTTTCCTGCTGACAAGGAGAAGAGTCAAAAATTAAACCCTAAAATGTTCCCTGAGTCTTCAGAGGTCTTTAAACTGGAAAGGGACTCTGCAGATGGCATGGTATTGGGTAGCTCATTCCACCCTTTGGGGGCTACAGAGGACAAGAGTTATTGAAACCCGATGAATGCATGAATAGATACAGGCCCTTCAGATACATTAAACGAACATGTCCCACACTTCCACAGCTTCTGGCCATAGATTGGCTGCACACTATTTCTACCTTTGATCACCATGAGGCTTTGTTTTAGTTCATGCAAAGACATTCCTTTTGCAGTGGGGTTTCCTTTTCCCCTATAGCTTAGTTTCCCTCTGACACACCTTGGCACTAATTCTGCTCGCCACCATTTATTACCATTGTTCAAGGTGCAAAGAGAAACCATGGTTCATTTTTTGTCCTAAGTTAATTTAAAGGCATCAGTGCATATCAACCATTCTGGCTGCGTAATGTTGTATGTATCAAGCCATTTAGAATGATCAACCAGAAGTTTTCAGTTTCCATGGTGACACAACAGATTAGCAGTGCAGACAAAAAGAGCCCCAATTTGCTTTGACCTTCCAGCTGCTCCATAGAAAAAGTTGCTGTTTTAACCTTTTACAATAACCTTCTTGATCGAGTTCAGCAAGGACAACTTTTCACTGTCAATCTGCTGCCTTCATGAAGTAAAAGAAAACATATTTTTATCCAACCTCAGTGGAAAATTGTGTAGATCTATGCTCGATCCAATTACAATCTGCTAATTCAGCAGCTTGTAGTGAGCATATAACAAATTTGCCATTTCAATAGGTTGGAAAGTTTGCTTTGACAATTCAGCAAGTTGTGGACATGTGAAATGAGCTAAAAGTGAAATTGTGACAACTGTTAAGAGAACAATTATCTGAAATGAAGCAAGGCTGAGGCCTGGATTTGGAATCCAGGAGCTGCTGGCTGCAAACATCCAGACGAATCCCTCCGGTGTCAGCACTGAGCCAGCTGGCCTGCAGCCACAGGGCTTTCTACCTCTTGCTGAGGTACATGGTCCTGCTTGTGCTGCTCTGACTCTCAGTGCTCTGACCCAGCTGGATCACATCCACCCACTCATCTGCGTCTCTCACTACCAGAGTCTAAGCCAGCATGTTCATCCTTTTTGGAGTTGTGGCACCTTTAATTACTTTGAACTGATCCTAGTTCACACGGCTCATTAAAACTTTGCAAAATGACAATTTGTACCCAGCTTACAAACTGACATCATTTCCATTCATTAATATTGACTGAATGTCCATCATCTTTTTCATTGTGTTGAAATTATCTCTTGGGAAATTTCCATCTTTTGCAACATTTGGCAAGGACCTTTAGTTTGTGTCATAACTTTAATTTTAGTGAAGAAATTATTGTTTGGAACTTTTTGTACAAATCTGTCATGTTGTGATATCAACAAAATAAGATTAAAGTTGGCGTGTTGGATTTAAAATGAAACGTCACCAGCCACATCCTATTGTCACACAAAACATTGTTACCGTGCCATAAATTTCAGCACTTTGTATTTGATCAGTGTCATTCACCCATTCAGACTCAATATGTGAGTATGTGGCCACTAGAGGCATCAATTCCCCACATAGACCACATGAGATGCACTGCGATGCTTACTGGTGCGCAGAGGTGGGTGGAGTAGCCAAAAGTTCTACTCAAGTAAGAGTACTGTTGCTTCTGAATAACATGACTCGAGTAAAAGTAAAGAGTCGTCCTTCAAATATTTACTTGAGTAAAAGTAAATAAGTCTTGACAGAAAAAACTACTCAAGCAACTCATAACTTCTGATTTTTTTAACCAGAACAACAACATCAAATAGACAAAATATAAAATAAGAATGTATAATTTTTTTAGATTGCCAAGCAATAACAGTTTACTTAAAACAATAATAAATACAATTTTGATACAATCACAGAAATTTCTTTCACGACAATAGATTTTACACATCATATCTGAGAGTCAGATATTCTGAGACCTAGATGGACGAACAAGACAGGCCGCTTTGTGCTGAATGGAATTATTTGGTGTTTTCTCAGGTTGGATGTGGAATTCTGAAAGGTTGAAATGTCGACATTTTTGGGCAGACACAGATGACAACACATGATGTAGCTGTTCCTTCTCGTAGTTTGTAAGTAAACATAGAGTGAATGTGAGGCCAGGGGTGCTCTTTTAAAGAGTCAAGATTTATTTCCACATCTTTCAGAGCTTGCATTAAAAATAAAAGCCTCATTTATTGCTTCTCCTTGCCAGTGCCTGTGTTGGGATGACATTAAACACCAAAGTTTGAGTTGATATCCATATGGGAGCTGACCTGAAAACTTAAGGCTACTTTCTCTTTTCAAACAAATAAAGATCTGCTTTGTTTTCTTCTAGTAAGAACAGTGGAGCATGGCCGCTGGCCCCCTCATCAAGATAGACATACTTGCTATCCTCAACATGTGAGGATGTGTGTGTGTTTCTGCAGTGGGGGGGTGACACTTAGGCTCCTGAGCTCCAGTTTCATCCTCATCAATCAGAGCATCCATGCTTTTTCTTTACTATCAATGCTGTCAGCTGGCAGGTGGATCATTACTCAATGCAATAAAGCTAGAGCCTTAGGAAAGCTTCAATCATGAAATTAAACTTTAGGTTCTCAGCTCTAAGCTGTTTAAAATTTCAATGCTGTGTTTGTGACATCACTTGTCAGTTCCTGAAGCACTCAGTCAACAGACAAAGACGTCCTGGAAATGCAGTCTCTGGTTTTAGCCAGACTCTGATCAAAAGAGGAGTGTAGACAAGCTGCTGCCTCCATTTCAGCCAATTCTGACTCATCCTTGTTTGTATCTTTTGGTGAATCTGACAATGCTCTGGACTGCGGTTGGTTGCCATGGAGGTTTGTGAGGACCACTTTCAGCCTGATGGTAAAAGAGGACCGGGATACTGCATCTCATCAAGGGTCCCCTTGGAGATCTTTCTCGAAGCTGTTTCTGCCTTTGAACTTGGTCCCCATTCTGTCTCTGAACTATATCTCCAGTCTGTCCCTGCCCTCTGTCTGGCTCTGAACTGTGTCTCCTCTTTGTTGATGATCCTGGTCTCCAGTCTGTCCCTGATCCTTCTCTCCAATATGTCCTTGATCCTACCCGTCTCTAAGCCCACGCTTCAGTCTGCCACTGAGTCTCTCCTCAAGTTACTCCTCAACTCCCATTTCCTGTCTCTGCTGTCCATCCCTGAGTCAGTTTCCTGTCACCAGTAGGCCTGTGACTCCCTCACTGAAGTGTTTCTGACTCCTGCCTTCAGTATGTCTTCAACATCTGCATTCAACCAGTCCAAGACTCCCATCTCCAAGAGCCGTGAGCACCTGTCCTCGGGCATACATGGCTCCAGCCTGCCAGTGCATCCTGTCCCGGGCCTGTCTCAGGGCCCACCCTGCCATTTGTCCTCCTCATCACCTCCCAAGATGGCTCTTGTCATCACCACTCAGGGTAACTTTGCCTGTTTGTTCATTGTTTTGCAGGGGTTTTTTGTCTTTTGCCATCCTACTCATTGTAGCTCAGCGCGGCTCTGGCAGTCCTGCCACCACCCTCCTTGGTTTCCCTTGGAACTCCGGACCACCACCTTCCACCACACATCCTGCCTATGGACCCATAAAGACCATCCAGTATCTGGTCCTTAGGGAGAAAGTGCTACCATGTGTCACATTTCATTCCGTCTTTTTTTGTTTTTTTTTAAATGAATTATGTCTTACATTTTGTCTGGTATCAAGCCTGCCCTCTGTATCATTTGTGCTTGACTGGGGATTGTCTTCAAGAGTAGTAAAGTATGTGCGCCTGAGTTTCATTACAAAATTGTCTATGATATTTAACTGTCTTTCCCCAAGTTGTTCCAAGTGGATTCATTTTATTTTTGAGGTGATTTTGCTACATTTGGTCAAAACCTCGATTTGTGCACCTACAAAATTCTTGCCTCTTTTATTCCTGTTTGTCTGCATTCATCCTGATGTATTGACATAATGGAGGTGTCATTTTGTTGTAGAATAAATGCATTTTCATTCTTTTTATTATTATTATCTGTAACCATCATTTGCTGCCGCCTGGTTTGCTGTGGATGACCTTTGAGAGAGGATGTGCATCAGCAGTTGCTCATTGAGGTCCATGTCAAGCAGTCTGCATGCAGTGAGATATCTGTCAGGCCAGGGTGTCTTGCAAGGAGAGGGTGTGGGAGTGCAAACGGGACATAACGATGCTGCAGTGGACACAGTCGTATCCTGAGTCACAGCATCTGTGGCCACACAGCAAATACCTGAATAAATGTGGGTGGTATCAATGATACTACTGGGTTCCTCAAGCAATAACCTGTTTTTTTTTTTTCATTTTTCTTGCCCTAAAAATGTTTTTGCCTCACTGTGGTTACCGAGACAAATTACATTTATTCTCTTATGGTAATTTGTCTTCTCAAAGTCTTTGTGTGCAATCACCTGTGTGAACTGAGTAGTTGGCCTGTTCCGTGAAAGTGAGCTTCATAATGTGGTAACCAGCAGTGTGTGCATCCAGGAATGTAATGCTATTCCTTGTTTGTTATGTTGTCAATCCCGTCATGATTACACTGAACAGGACACTCAATGTGAGCTCGAACAGAATGCAGCTGTGCTCACTTCATGCGTTCATTGTTTTCATGAAGACATTTAGGAATAATGTCAGACTGCAGAAAAGGAGCAATTTATGTCTATTTCATTCTTTGCCCATCTGAATAAATCATAGAGCTGCATCCCCCCCTCCAACCCCCAGCACTTTCTTTGTATATTACTCACCAAATAAATATTACTCACTATGAAATAGAAAACCAGCATCTTCAGTGATAGGCGAGGCATCTGGAGGTGTCAATAAAAAATCCTTTAACGGTCTGACTGTGCAGGAGAGCTTTGATGCTACAGTTTCTCTGTTCCAGCTCCGCCATGCATGCAGCAAAAGACCTTTCTACTGCAGCTAGGAGTCACAGACTCTCGCTAGGCATTGACCAGTAATTTCTAGTGACTGGCCGAAATGAGGATCAGAGAAGGGCTGCAAGCTTTAAAACACTGTCCAAGCCTTTGGAAAGGGTAAACTGGAAGAGGCTGAATCAACTTTGGTTACCTACATTAACTCCAAAACGACTGAGTTTAGCATCACTGTTTGATGGCTTTTAAGAGCCAGTTAACAAGCAGGATGCTAGTTATGTTAGATGCTTCAGAAACAACAGAATACGGTGGTTGTAGAGATTATTTTTGTGGAACTGATGCTTCTGGCCAGTACTTGTGTTACCCAGCCTTAAAGGCTAAAAGCCTATTATACTGGATTTCAGGTCTTCTCCAAATCTTAGAGTCTCCAGTTGAAATGATTGTAATTTTGAAAACACATACCTGCATCTGTAGCTTTAAATTATTCTCCTGATAAAGCTTTTTGGCCCAAACTGTCTGGAAAGCGAGACTGACTGGGGGAATGTGAAGTTGTCATGACATCTGCTAAAGGAAGGTTAAATAGGAAGGGTTTGCTGGAGGTTACTGAGGAAGTGAAGGGTTACACATGACATTTTAGCCACTGGCCCATGATGGGCCACAGCCCTGCATGTTTTCAAAGTGTTCCTGTTCCAACACACCTAAATCTTGTTGGTGTCAACATGCAGCTCTGCAGCAGAGCCTGGTGATGAGCAGCTTATTGCAATCGAGTGTGTTGAAGCTAGGACACATTGAAAACATGCATGGCCCTTCAGGACCCGGATTGCCCACCCCTGCTCTAAGGTCATCAGGCAGAGCTTTCAGACAAGCACTGCACTGCATCCATTGGTGTTCCCTTTTCATTTGAAGCAGGCCTGTCATACACGGCATTTGCAGGTTGAATTCTTTGCTAAGTCAAAGGAAAAAGTGCCGAAAATCTTCCCAAGTTGGTGGTCTTGCACACCTGAACCTGAATAAAGCTGCATGTGGTGCCTGACCAAGGCTGAGTTTGAAAACCATAAAATGAAGGGATCCAGGTTCCAAAGATTCTAGAGGTGAACAACAAGCAGCCCTCTGGACAGCCAACACTCAGGTGAGATTGTGCCCACATCTGAGGAAAAAGATAGGGAAGTGTTCAAGTAGAGCAGGGGTGTCAAACTCCGGTCCTGGAGGGCCGCAGCCCTGCATGTTTTCAATGTGTCCCAGCCTCAACACACTTGTTTGCAATAAACTGCTCGTTATCAGTCTCCTGCTGCAGAGCTGTATGATGACACCAATGAGATTCAGGTGTGTTGGTGCAGGAACACATTGAAAACATGCAGGACTGCGGACCTCCAGGACCAGAGTTTGACACCACTTAAGTAGAGGATCAGAATGAGAATTTGTTTTGGGGTTTCTTTTTTTTGCAGTGACTAATATTCCAAAGGTCAAAGGCAAAAGAAGGGGTCAATTAAGGATGATTTAACTGAATTTAATGTAATAAAAACTGTTGCATTCAAACGGACAGATTTTATTTGTTTGGGGAATAAATAACATCAGAATCCTGGCTTGTCAGAAGTACAGGCTACAGTCTAACATATGGTGAGCCAGCAGGCTGCAGGCCCACTGTGGGAACCACATGCTGCTCTGACTGCATCTGTCAGCCAGTGGCATCCCCACGACTGCCTGCAGCCTGTGCTGAGGCAGCAACTCGCCTAAACAAAAGTCTTATCAAACAACAGTCTCGTCTGCCCCCCCCCCCCAAAACCAGCACAGCAGACACACACTGCTGTGCTGACTGTCAGTCTCTGTCTGTGTGGGTCAGCCAACACATACATAGGATACATAGGAATAGAGAAACCTGAAGCAAACTGAGTTGATGAAAAGAGGATGTGATGCTACTCACTGCTTTAGAGTTTTTGCTTTCATTCAGCAATTTAAAAGCTGAGTTATTTGGAGACGTTCACTGTTAGGTTGTAGGCGGGCAATGGTGTTTGGGAAGAGTTCAGATGGAGGCTCTGCACTGGAGGTGTTCTAGCCTGAGGATGGGAAGGAGGAATGCAGCCATACTCACTCTCTGAACATGAGGGGCTTTTCCCTCTCTCATGAGAAACACTTAACAGCCATGTTGGAATGTGGGGTTACTTCCAGCCGATGTGCCTACTCACAAGTGCACCAGCATAGGATATGGAGGAGGTTTATCTGAGGAATAGCAGATGCAGTGTCTTGTGTGGAAGTGGTTGCCTCCACTCAGCTGCAGGAAAAGTTTGCAATACAAACTGCAGCCTGAAAGCAACTTGCTGTGCAGTTTTTTCTTTTTAATTTTATGTCAGTGTTGCCAAATTTACAACTGTCCAAATCCTTTATTTAACTTTTTGGGACAAAAATGACCCGTGAGCAATGGAATTACTTTTTTATTTATAATATTTAAATATTTGTATTCATTTAAATATTTCGACAGTGTGTAGGAAATGACTGTGAACCTGTTTTAAGGCTCTATTTCTCTGCATAAATAGAATTTAAAATGAGATCAAACAAACCTCTGACTCAGTATAAAAACGAATGTGCTCAACGTGATACCACTTAAAATATTCTGCAATGTGTTCGTCTTTGTTGAACACATTTCAATTAGAGCTTTGGGGGCGGTAAAACTGGTGAGATGACAAGTCATGACAGGGCTTATGTTGATGGCATAATCACAAGTAACTTTTTTCAGCTGTGAGACAGAGGGGGAACACAAATCCTTATTTTTCTTGTCAGCCTACCTCCCTCCACGACCACCACCACCATCACCCCCCACCCACCCAATGGCAAAACAGCCTCTGTTCTGGTTAAACAGGAGGTGTATGCAAATAGAAAAAACGGCCCCATCGAGCGTGAAGTCACTGCCAGTCAAGTCACTGTTTGCGATGAGCCTGGTGTGTGTGGTGTTTGATGTGTGTTTGTGTCTGTCTGTGAGGGGTGGGGGTGCTCCTGAACGACCATCTGTGCGGGTACAGAGGCACACCCAGAAAACAGAAGGAGATATTCCCTGAACACTTGCAGCCAGGGCGGAGGGACCTGTGTGGAGGAAAAAACAAAGCAACGGGAACAGGAACTGGGGCCCAGAGCCGCAGTGGGGAGTGCAGGTCTGCAATTATATGAGCCAGCGGAAGCAGCTCCCTCTCTTCCCTTACACAAAAAAGCAGTCTTATGAGAAAGAGGATCATATTCCCACTGCTTTTGTGCAAGCCTGAGTGTTTAGTTCCTATACCTTTTGTGATGGAGGCATAAAGACATGCCTCCAGCCTCACGATTTTGGGTGAGCTATAAGGTTCCCACAAGGCACAGTGTAGCTGGCATGTTGTAGTGATGTCCTGGCAACAGATAAGTTGGAGACATTCACAGTCAGCCTGAGTGAATTTTGAAGATCATCCTTTATCTCCTTCTTTTCCCAAGTCAGGGGGCCCCTCTTTAGGGGCCAATCTCAGAGCTGCCCCCTCCGTGCCTCAGACAGTATCTCTGGGCACATGATCCTCGGCACTCCTTAGTGAGGAAAAGTGAAGCTTCGAGGCTGTAATACAAGACTCCCGAGTGAAAACAAGCAGGAAGAAAAGGAACAAGAGCAGAGACAGGATTACACCCATCCATCCTCACACTGTTATGTCACACAACTTCACTACCTCCAACTCTGAAGACCCCTTTTTTCGAGTTCAACTATACTTCAACTCAATGTGCATCAGGGGCTCACATGCATCCTCAAGGGTTCAACAAAAATGATGAAACTGAAGTAATAATGCACCAGATGTCACTGACATGGTTGATACGTCAGTGTGCTGTGTGTGTTTATGATCAAACATGTGAAAGGATGAGCGACAGCAGAGCCTCGTTTGGCTCTCGCACACCCACCTTCAAGAAAAACTTCTCAAGCAGACAAATATCTGTTTTCAACATGTTCCTGTGTTGTGCTGGTCACATTGAAACTGTGCCACACTGATGCCTGTTTGGCCAGAATGTGAATACCACAGAAAATACGAACTTGGACCATAACAAATGCTCAATTCATTTAAGTTTAATGGGTCACAAAAAAAAAAATCTGGGTGTGGGCTAATGCTCGTTTGTCACACACACACACACACACACACACACACACACACACACACACACACACACACACACACACACACACACACACACCTCTGTAGCTGGTTAGTCACTCTGTAAGTTCAGTTAGTATTAAAAAAAACAAACCCTTTCACATGATGACATGATGAGCACAGAGAAGGGAAGTTGCCCTGGAGAAAGTGAGAAAATGCACATTTCACATGTCATGATGCAGTTACAGTCCACATAACTAACATGAATCAGCTGATGAGAGTCTATACTAAGTTATGGTCTGCTTTGGAGCTTTAACCCTTCCATCTTCACCACACCCTCCTTGTAAACACATCAAGTTTCTCCATCTTGTCACAGAAAAGGCATCACACTGATGCATGCACCCACTTTTTCCCATTCTAGTCTGGTCACAGTTTAGTTATGTTTGGTCTGGGACAGCCCATAAGAAGAGCTAAGAGTCTTATTCTAAAGCCTCTTCCTCTTTTTTACTGATGCAACTGTTGCTAAACCTCAGGACTGAATTAATCAAAAGTGAAACCGCATATGGCGAACAACACCTAGTTATATTTAATTTCCAGTACTGACTAAAGTAATCTCATTCCTTGTTAAAAAGGAATCATCTCTTGGAAAACCCAGGTCAACAGGTCCTGCATTCTCTGTGTATGTGGCTATTTTGCATCCCAGGCATGTTTGCTCAGCAGCCTTGCTTTGCTTACAAGATAACACTTGAGGAGTGGAGAGAGTGGAAGTCGCAGAAAGCCCACCTCACTTCGCTCTGTCTGTGTGTGTGTGTGTGTGTGTGTGTGTGTGTGTGTGTGTGTGTGTGTGTGTGTGTGTGTGTGTGTGTGT